>JAQQRF010000248.1:0-126809 GCA_030523145.1 Trissolcus brochymenae | reverse complement strand
AAAATTGTAACAAATTTTTCTACTAATATCACAGAAAAATTAATAATAACTCAAGTCAATGTTAAATAAAAAGTTAATATCTTTTTTTTTTCTCAATTGATTCTGAGAATTATTCAGGACAGGTTATTCGTTAAATTCTGTTATTCATTTAGAACATTTTAATTTATGGCTATTGCAAAAGTGTTTTCAATTTACCAGAAGATTAAAGACATTTTTTTTACACAAAATGCAAGTTTCTCACTTTTTCACAATATTTCTACACGTTAATTCGAGTTAAGTCGCACGGCCTCATATAAATCCAGCTGTGCACATAGGTTTAGTCTCTTGTCGATACGTAAGATTAGAGCGTTGTTTCATTTAGTTTTTGCAAACTTGCATGCGTATGTATAAGCAAAACATTTCAAATGTAACGTCACAAATAGATGGTCATTATATCTTTTGATATGATATATAGATATGAATGATAGAATTCGTTAAAAATTGGTTATAATATAAAAGTATAAAATAAATTCTCTAAATGTTATTAAATAAAGCATGAATATTGATATAGTTAAATTTAAAGACACGCTTATTCCTACCTCAATGCACGAGTTGATGTAGCGTTGACATATAAACGAGGCCTAACCTGTATCATCAACACTCTTTCATGTATGTCGACGCTAATTTAACTCATGCATATAAATGGCACTTAAAAATTATAATATTTCAATAAGCATGCGATAAAAAAATTTGTTAACATACGTTTATTTGAAATATATTTTGAATATTTTTGATAAATTCTTTTATTATTTCGTTTCACGAGAGAACCTCCTTTAATGATGAATTTTTTAATTCAACACGATGGCCTTCTGATATGATTAAACGTATACGTATATAGATGTTTTGCCTGATATTTTTCATTTGTTTGAATTTTTCTTGAAAACAGGTATAATATTTTAGAAAGAAATTTTTTATATAAGAAACACCATCAATCTCAAAATCTTACACGCCAACAATAATTCCATTGTCGTTGTCAGTGAGGTTGATATCTTCAGTTTTAATTGAGATAAATCACAGGGAGATATTGATTTATGTCCAGCAGATGTAACGATTGAACAAATTGTAAAGTAACATTTCAATGATTAGCAACATTACATAAATCAATTTTCTATGACTAATTCTATTGCATCGAGTAGATTTCTAAAATAATCACAATTTTTTTGTACAACTATTAATGAAAAATCATTGTTTAAAGTTTGAAGGTTAGTTCGAAGTTTAGTCATAAGACTTTTTTATAAATGTTTATCAGAAAAATATTGTCTGTTAACAATAAATGATCGTTTGACAAAGAAATTGATCCAATAGAAGCGTAAACGAAGGCTAAATATTGGAGTGTCCTATACCAAAAACAATCGACTATAAAATTTATTTTCACAGCACACAAACACCGTTCGAAAATCAACATCTGTCAAAGCGGTCCGCGACGAAATCATTTGTATTTTACTGGTAAAGCACGTATTTCTGTTATATTATTTTTCACGAACAATCGTTTTGATCCGTTTCGGGAATTTCGATTGCCTTTTATTGAGACTAGGTTAAAAAAAAAGCTTTGTGAAGCTAAAAAATTATCATTGCGTTTTTCAACACTCTTTTTCCGAATGCAAAACAACTTTATCACATCTATCTTTCAATAACAGGAGAAAGCTGGAGTATTAAAAACAGAAAATATATTTTTGCATTCAACTTGGTAGTTAGTTTCAAGTATTTGCATAACTTTCTTACAAGATTAATATCAAAATGTGTCAACCTGTTTTTTTCGCCGGTAAACAAAAAGCATCACGAATTCATGTTCCGTTGGAAGTCCGAGCAATTTCATTTCAATTTCAGTGTTTCATTTTTGTCTCACTTTTTGGTTTGTTCAATTTGTTTGTTTTGTAAAGGTCGTCAGACTTGGCGATATCTTCAATAAACATTTCCATCATCATCAATGTGACGCAATTGCCTGTTTATTTTGACACTATGTATAGAAAACTGATGCTAATACACTCGGTTGAACTGTTCTCGCACTGCATTTTGGCTCCATATACCCCCAAAAAAATCGATAACAAATTCTCACTGCTTTGCAAATTTATTCATCTTTTTTACAAATGCTGCTTTTCTGGTATACAACAACTTTTAGTTTAATCGATTGTCACGATTTCATCCTCATTTTTGTTTCTACATATGTATCATAATAGCCAGTTGAAAAATAATAACGCGTACAAGAGCACTATTGAACCACAATTCCCGTAAAATTCATTCAAATTGTACGACTCCTCGACAGGCAGAAGGCCAGTTTGTACTGACTCCCTTCGCCGTTCAAAGCAAAGTGTATATCGCGTGCCGGTCGTCCTGCTGTTCGTGTGTATTGGTGCGTGTTAATGAATGCTATTACGTTAAGAAAATGATACTACTTTTAACATAAACAAATTTGTCCCCACTTTTCGCAAAGGAATAAACTTTGGAACAAAGTTTTAATTACTTTATAAATTATGTTATTATCTATAGCATATCGTCAGTAGCAGCATATCAGAAAGTGAAATTTGGAGAGGATATTAGAAGACTTAAGTCTTACATTTTATTTATTTCATACCAAATATTCGCTAAATCAAAAACAATATATAATGGACTGAATAATAGATCATTCCTTATTCAATCCTCGTTTGAGACTATAATAGAACATCATGAGTTGCTAGATGCCGAAGCTTATACCTATATATATATAGATAGATAGATACTTTTTTATCAACAGCGAAAAAAAGGAAAAGAAACTAATGTTCATCTAATAGACTCTTTCAACGTATTTTTCTTTTAAAAGACTGTTTCATAAAAATTTTTCCTGTTCATTATTTACTATTTAAATATTGCCTAAATTTATGTTAAAAAAATATTGTTTGCCTTGTTTATCGTAACATTAACTTGTATTTCTATATAATTAGCATGATGAAGCCAGGTTGCTATTTCTCTGCAGTATTTTTCAGAAGTGTCATCAAGTTTTTCTATGAGAAGAAGTAGGAAGAAGGCGAAGGATAGTTGCACATTAAGAACGAATATCAAATGCTGATTGTAACATGAAAACGCATTTTTATCATGTTCTCAAAAATTATAACTTTGAACTTCGCAGTTTATCTTGCTTTCTTCCACTCGAGCTGATTGTACAAGTAAAGCAGACCAATTCATGTGCGAAGTTTTTTTGTTAGCCCACGTGAAATGATGTGCGGCTTATTGTGCATCGGATACCTTACAGCGGAACGTTTTGCACATGCACTCGAATGCAAAGAGTAATTACACACCGACACCGGATACGCGCCGTTTACAAGCGTTAACTTCGTTGCGATATTTATCGTTCATTCCTAGTCGATCATTTTTCAACAGAATATTGACGAACAATTAGTCCCGTATGTGACTCGCGCAAACAAACTCTCGCGAATTGCACTACAAAAAAATTTGGGAAAGAGAAGTGTGTACGATAAGTGGTGGAAAAATGTTTGCATAGCAGTTGCAATGTAATTCAGCTCGATTGGCTAAACTTAAAAAATAAAATAACACACGATCGATTTTACGTTTTCATTATGAAACTACATTCGAGACTTCCTGATAAATCGGCGGGAGAAACGATGTAGAATTGCAGCATCACTGACCTTTTCTTTTTATATTAAAATGATTCGAAAAAACTTGTATTCGACACTTTTGACTGTATTGTTTAATTGCTAATAATAAGATGTGAAAGATGCCTATTCTCACGATACAATAATTAAAAAGGACTCAATAACCTTAAGTCCACTAATAAAATGCCACACAAATCTTTTGGCCGAACGCAAAGGCGCTATACTAACTAGTATAAAATATTAGTGGTCTACGAAAAAGTTATAACGGGAGCATGCATATTCCGTCGGCGACGCCACGTCTGCGGATGACAGCATCAGTTGTTCCTGGAGTTGAACTGGTGCTCTCGAGTTTCGGAAAGGAAGTTTCGAACGCTCGAAGGCAAATACCTCAGCAGTGGCGCGAAATAATTGCAAGCATTCAAAATGCGATCGAACAATGAACCCGGCAGACTTTGAAATGCCGGCTGCTGCTGTACATAATTGCAGTGTGTATACATGTGCGTATATCCGGTTTAATTTAACTCCATACATGATATCAAGTATTTAGATATATACCTATACATATAAATGTTTCATCAACTTTTTCTGCTCAATCAGATAGAGTATTTTGGAAGTAAAAGTTATAAAACACGATGAACTCCGAAACATCCAATTCAACGTAATTGCAACGATTTAATCTTCGTCTTCTATCGATGTCTTTCATTGAATGCGGATCACGTATCCGACGACGGGGCTACTTATCGAACAGCGACACTTCTATACTCTAATCAAAAACATCTAATTACAACAAATTTAGACGATACGAATTAATCTTAGGTGTAATTTCATTTTTTATAAAACAATTGAGTTCAAGTGTACCGAGATATTTCATAGAATATTGTACACAATAGAATGCAATTGTTATAAATAAATAAATAAAATGCCGGCACTATTTCAGTTGTACAATCACAGATTATATCCATCATACCATCTCTAAGATCAAATTTGATAAATTTTTAGAGAAAAATAAGATTGAGAAGCGGTGATTGCGTGAGAAAGCTTGATTGGTAAAAGTTAACTTTTCGTAATCAAACATCAGCGATGGACAAATCAGAGTGAGATAAAAAAGGACGAAAAGTGACTATTTTTATTTTGTTTATTGTCAATTTATTTCACGTCCTACGCAAGGTCTCGTGACTTGTAACAAATCGAATTTAATGATTAGTGTACAATCCAATTTAAATCTGAATATCGTGCAACATTTTTAAAACATTGATGAAAAGTAATTGCTTAATCTTTATAATAATCATTAATTATTATTTTATGATAGTACATATGCGATGTTCTAAATCACCCGTACCACTTTAACACACATGTGGACGTACACCTTTTGAGGTGGTACGGGTGGTTTGGAACACCCTGAATATCTCTATCCAGAGCCAACATACAAAACACGGAGTAGTCGATGAAAAAATCTGTTTATTGGATAGGTCGGTCTATCTTATCACAGATGCAAGGTGAAGAGAATAAAATAAATGCCACCTCCGCACTTAATAGGATCAAAAAAACATCGGTGCATCGGTGTTTATTGCAGAGAGTAAAAATTCCACGTGTTCAGAGTGTCTTGAAGAATATTGTACAAAATAATGATTGGAAAAATACTGTAACGATGGCGGTTCAGCTTCTATTTTTTTTTTTCTGCTGAACTATTTGGATTAGAAGGTTTCCATGTGAATGCTGTCTCTGTTAAACGCTAAATTATCTTGAGCATAATCCGATGGATCGCCTTCAAGTTCGTTGGAAAAGTTGACTAGAACCTGAAACAAAAAAAAGAAATGGTTTCTGTTGAAGTGACAAATTTTTCCATTCTTTTGAAAACAAAAAAATTGCGTAAGGGAAAACGTGTCACCGACTATAAGCGTTATTTATTATTCTGAAATCAAATTCTTTGTACGTCCGAACTTCTTTGCGTGACTTGCCACTGATCAATAATGTCAAATTAAATGTGGATCTAATAACATGCATAACAAGTCGTCGGCTAAAATCGATGATCTGTGACTTCAGAGAGGTATAATTGTGATAAAAGTTCTATCGGCGAAACTGTAGTCCGATGCTGATTGATCGATTGAAAATTCATTAAACCCAGTCGTGTGTCATCGCCTTAATTTCATGCTTCAAAAGCCTTTCCCATGCTCAAAATGTCTGCGAGCGAAATTAATTGACGGAAAATAAAAGATTGTAAAACAAAATTAATCAACCATCGTACGCCAGTCAAAGATGCAAATGAATTTCACCACTTCTGCGAGGCAAAAATGTTTGTATTTTTTTTGTTTTTTTTTTTTTTTTATACTTGAGTAAATGAAATAGAAGCAAATTACGTGGATTGAATTTTTGGCATTGAGTGTGTTGCGCTCGCAATTTCACGAATCATGGTTTTGCGGGATAATTGATGACTGAACGCGCTGAGCAACGTACGTAATTTGCATATCGCTCCGTGGGAGGAAATTTGTAACAGTTATACGACCAACCTGATCCAGCGAACTTTGCGTGAGAGTGTAATCCGTGATTTTGAGCTCCTCCGCTAATTGCTTGAGTTTTATGAACGTCGTACTCAAACACGTATCCGGAGTGCGTGGCAGCCAAAGTCGTGCCGCCACGGCCTGACTCGATGAGATAACCGCGTTCGGTAGATGTCTTGATATTGCTTGTCGCAAATCTGCACGCGTTATTACTTCGCTGAACCTTAAGAAAGCAACATGACCTTTGCTAAACCTGTAACAACAAAGATTCATCATCCAATTTTAAATTCGTTATATATTTCTTTAAAATTGTTCATTTCTGCATACATTTTTTAATATATATCAAGTTTGTGTAAAAGCAACAAAAAAAAAAAAAAACATCAACTTTTTTGTGCAATCTTGAATATACTTTTATCGAATATAAAAGGAAACTCGAGAAGATTTGCATTGCTCGAGTTCATTCAGCTAGTTTGTAAATTCTACCCAGTTTCGATACATCAAGTGATTCAAGTTGTCTAACTTTTCTTTGATAAAACTTGAACGCCAGTCGCTAAGCTCCCTTGAAACATTACGGGCGCATTATAAAATGCATCGAAAAGTTTGAAATTAAGTGCGGCTTTGGATCACATTGGATACCAACACATAAACCATGCATCTTTCAATCGACCATTCTCAATTCAATCTCACAATTTTCTCTAATTGAAATTATATAAATTTAAACATTTTTTTTTTTCATCCTTAATTATAAACCGAACGTTCGAATTCTAAAAAAGAATCTGCGCTTGAAAGGCTTGTTTTCCCAACAAGGAAGTATTAAGAAAAATTTTTGATTTCGATATACTTCAAGTAGCAAAGTTGTTCTTCAGATAATAACAAACAACTTTGCCTCATAAAGTGTATTGAAATAAAATTTGTATCAATACTTATTTTTGTTTTAGAAAAAAGCCTTCCAAGCACAAATCCCCTTTCAGAATCCAGACGTTCAATTATACGAGAAAATATACTACTACATTTATTATATCGCAAGGCGCGTGCATCACGTTCATGTAATATATTTCAATTAGTGGAAACAGTTGTAAGTGCCTTTGCTCTTCAGTAATACGCCGTCACATTAGTCATACAAAAATGTAAATACAAATGATCTTATACAAGCAGCGATGATGGACACCGTAATTATTCTATATGCATTATTCCCAACCGACGTGTGTTTTTCGGTTGAAAACGAAAGAAACAAAAATTGGTTACCACGTTCATTCATTATATTATAAAAAAATGATCACATTGTGCACTCAAAAATTTATGGATGCTTCATGTAACGTTCTTCTTCAATTCTTTCATCTGCTACCTATGGACAACACAAAGACTGCATACTTGTATTTTTCAAAATCATCATTTGAAAAACAAAAAGTTTTCAACAATTTGATAATAAATCGAATTAATTAATTTTTAGTGAAGGTTATAAAATAGATTTACGAACTCTGAGAGTCTTTCACGGCAGAAGTTGGTGTCATTTTGATGTTCAATCCCCCACGAACATAAAACTCATCTTTATCATGATTGAATATTTTATGTCGATATGACATTAAAATTGAAAAGACAAAAATATAAAATTTATAGATAAATTGAATGTTAAATATTTTCTGTTTGCCACTTTTGAATTAATTTTGTTTGACAGTTGTTGTTTGTCATTTTTGAATGTCCAACGTTCGTTTTGCCGATCAGTTTCAATCTTTCTCGGCTATTGATGGTTCATCAATAATGCTAGCGAATCGTCCAATTATTCCGCGCGTAAATATGCACATAACGAACAACACGATTAAAATATGTGTCGTGAATTTTAATTATTCAACGACTTAATTGCAATCGTACTCAGTTTTTTTATTTATTTAACAAATTTTTCTCAAGCTAAACCGACGGTCGCAAATACATTAGTCGCAATTTTGTTTCTTTTGAGAGCTTCATAACTTTTAGAATAAACATCTCAAAATACAATTGAGGCAAAATTTTCCTTCTGCTAATTATATTTTCAGATAGTTATTAGTTCAATTCGATCATGCTGATATAAATCATCATTATATCATACAATAAATAACCTGTAGCCAAACATGTGTCCTGTATGTTTTAGGAGACTAGTAAATTGTTAACGCTGTTTGCATGTATTTATGTATATGTATATTTTCTTTTTAACAAAAAATTTACCTTTGTTTCAAGTGAGCCGGCGTTCCAAAACATCTAAAAGCTCCTTTGTCGAGAATGCCGACTTTAGAACAAATTTTCTCGCAGTCGGCGACACTATGAGAAGTTAAAATAACACAGCCTTGGTATCGAGTGACATGATGAATCGCTTTCCAAACGAGTTTCTTTGATGCAGGATCCATGCCACTGATAAAAAAAGATATAACAAAAAATTATTAATCAGTTTATTGATAATAACAAGTCTCAGTACAAGTTCAATTGTTACCTAGTTGGTTCGTCCATTAGAACTAATGCATTAGGCGCCATAACACTTATGGCTGCGCAAAGTTTTCTCTTGTTACCGCCGCTAAGTCGGTCTATTCTTCTATGAGCATACTTTATGAGGTCGAATCGTTTTAACATCCTTTCAACCGCCTGAAATTGTATAATTATTAAATTATATTATGAATAATATGAAGTACACTTAAATTAACTATACAGGTACACGTTTTGCTTTATGGTTTCACTTCGTAATACACCAGAATTTTCATGCATCAACTCAACTGAAAAGCTTTTGATATATCACACCGAATTACCAAGTTTGAATGTAACACATTGATATCACTTTTACCTATGGCTGTTCCATTAGATTTAATCCATGGATCATTAAATTTTGTAATATCTCATTAGAAAAGATTTTCACGAAACTGAAATCAGGTGTTATTTTGAAGCAGTGGGATAATAATTTATACTACAAGAAAAAGAGGCAACTTTTGTGACGCGTCGCAAACAAAAACCATCGAGAAGACCAATTTTTAGCTTCAAAAGCAAAGAAAAATAGGATTACATGATAAAGCGCCTGTAGGTAGGCAAATCTTAATATCCCTGTGCAGAGAGATACCGTGCAAATTTTTGTTTCCTTTCGTCTTTCGCTACACAAACCAGATTACGTGTTTCAGCTGTACATTATGCTATCAAAATTTTTTTACAGAAGAATTATAAGATAAGCTTACAATTTGTTAGCAAAAAATTTGTAATGTAATTGTAAATTTAAATTCAACAATGTTGAATCAAACGTACATAAAAAAAATCAATTGATTACACGAACTAGAACAATTAAAACGATTGCTATGTTGTACGTTCAAGTTAAATTATTTTGTATTTTGATATATATTTCAAACGAGTTTATGTTTCTGAGCAATTTCGCAGACATTACCCGAGGAACGTCGAGGAGACCGCAGACCTGTCCGTGTACGGTCAGAGTCTGATGGGGAGTCAGAAAGCCATCAAGAGCATCCCACTGTGGGCAATATCCGACATCGCCGTTGCAAAGTGGACCGCGTCCGATGCTCGTATCACGAAAAAAAAAGCTTCCGGCGGTGGGCTGTGTCTCCGTTGTAAGCATCTTGAATGTGGTGCTCTTCCCTGCGCCGTTCACCCCGAGCAGTCCAAAGCAACTTGCCGCTTGAACGCCGAAGGTCAAGTTTTGCACCGCGACATTCGTTCCATAAACGCTGCGATACTCTTTACGCAACTTTATCACGCGCACAACATCGTGATCCAAACGGCTTTCCACTCGAAATCGTTCCTTTGAAACATCCTCGTCTTCATGCGCGGGTCTGAGAATTTCACCTCTACAAATGTAACATACAAAAAACAGCATATATATATGCATGCAACAATATTGATTAATGCAAGTCAATTTTTTTTTTTTTAAATATGAACTCATCACTAACTACAAGACATTTACGTATAAGCAAATTCGGAGATAATATAGTGAATAATGTTGCCCGAATATCCACAATTGGTAACTTATTTGCATAAACGAGAATAGACATGTACCGTCTCTTAATCATGCACGGGAGAGCCCTGCATTCAATAATCAAATTAGCAAGGTACGATACAGCGCCAATGACGAAGAGGAGAACGAAATGCAGTCCTAGGAGATTCCAGCTGAGCGGTGACACGTAAACGTCCATGTCAAATCTACCGAGAAGTTGTGCGGCAATGTCGTTCTTCGTTATTTCCACAAGCGCGTCGCCGAGCGCGTACTGGGGCAACAGCAGCAGTACATGGTGCAGGATGTTTCTGACGTGCCGCGCAGTTTGAGTCTTGCCGAGGATGTCGATAACGAGAATGGTCGCCAATGAGACCACCCCGATGAACGTGTTCGCACAGAACAGCACCATGTTTGAAAGACTCACGTCATCGAAGCACTTCTCGCTCAGATGTACTATTGGAATGATCGACCAGCTGTAATTTCACCATAATTATCATACATTATACATTTTTTTTAATGTTAAAATACATTTGATATCATGTCAAATTTCAACTGTTATTTTATTATGGATTTTTTTTTTTTTATTTTCAACTTACGCAAAGAGTGTCAATAAAAGGCTCACGCCGGCAAGATTGTCCCTAGCAACGTAAGCCGGCAGACCAAATATTTCAAAGACAATGACAGCCAGGACAATTGAGCAAGCAAAAACCTAAACAAGAATTCTAAATAAATTACAATGATCATCCGAATTATACCAAACGATTATTGATAAACTCACGGCAAAGTCCCACAAAAATGTTGTCGTCCAGTAGACAATAGGGCGAACCCCGGCAAGATATAGTATCCTTTTCTCCTCTGATAATCTTTCTCTCACCAGTTCCTTTGCACCTTGTGCTCCTACCAAATTGAAAGCAATCAACAGCACCAGAGCAACTCCAACGTCAGACACATGTTGCAACCTGAATACAATAAAGAAACAAGCACCTAAAAATATTTCTTGAAAATAGAAAAAAAAAAAAAAAAAAGAAAAGAAATATTTTTTTCGAATGAAGCATTGTTGTGTAAACGAGGCGATAAATTCAAAATGCAAATGGTGGACACGAAGGACGAGAGTTGCGGAGCGTGAAACAAAAATGGCTTACAAAGTAGTACGATTCAGCTGGTCGCTTGATAATTTCAGCGGATGATTTACGGCGGTGAGTCGACCGGGAACACCGGAAGAACGGAGAATCGCTTCATTGAGGGCATTCAAGTACGATGGCAGAGCGTGGTGGCCCTTGTTGTTGTACCATACAACGAATAGCGGCTCTTCCTTCTGGTGGAACAAAGACCAGCCCCCATACCTGCATTTTGCATAAAAACAGTGCGTTCTACTTGAACTGAGAAAACTAAATAAATGAGTCGTTAAGGATGGTGTAAATTGTTTGTACCGTTTTTCAATATAGACCTGCTGGGTGGAGATTATCCAGTCAAGCGTCGGTCGGCCTGGCAGAATTTGAAGAAGACCCTCGACGGTCTGTGCCTGTCCGTGGCAAACTTGCTGTCCATTCGGACAGTCGCAAATTCCTGTGTCCTGTTAACGAAATGTCAACGATGAAACATTTATTTTGGCAATCGGCTGGCGCAGATATACCAAATTAGAGTGCACGTCGCATTATCCATTCTAATTATTATTAATCTGACGCAATTGTTAGCGAATATTATAAACTTCAACTTGGCTGCGCGCTAATCAAGTTAAGCCGTTAGATTAAATTCCGTCGAACGCGTTTATCCCGCTTTTGACGTCCGACAAATCTTATTAATAACACGCATGCACGGTCGACGTGCCTTAGTCTCGACGAGTTCAATAGGCTTGCGACAAGTCAAACCAAGAATGAACATTATATTATCCGCTATCCATATTAGCAGGTTTCAAATTAAATCCAACAAATTGAATTTGTGTTTGGCCCTACTGTGCATGGCATATACAGCCGGTTCGATTAAATTGTTAGTTGTAATATTTAGAAATGATGCGTACGTTGGGCGTTATCTGCCAAGCTCCTGCGTAATCGTCGCCGAAGCTCTCGTGAAGTTGCAGTAAAATACGCTGAAAAAATGGATCCGAAGCGTCGTCAACGCTGCAACAAAAATGTAATGAACGTTATCGAGTCGAGACAAAAACTGAACTGGTCAATAACAATGAAAGTGTTATTGAACAAGCAAAGATAAAGACCTGTAAAAATATGTGGAATGAGTGTCGTACAACTTGGGAGACAAAATTAATGGTGGCTCGTCTCCAGAAGGAGGTCTTATTAACGAGAAACCCATCGCCACTGCCACGAACAGCGTCGGCAAAAACAGGGCCACTAATGGCGCTCGCCAGTCTCGCGCAAAGTGCCATAATTTTTTTGTCAACAGTGCCGTTACTTGTTTCATCGGGGTGGGATTTGGCGCAGGTTCGTAACCGATCAGATCCACGTCGTTCAGATGGGTACCTGTAAGAAAATTATTTCATCAGCTGTACTCGTTTGCCCCTTTCTGTACGTCTTTTCATCTTGTTCATTTTGTATGTACATATATATTCTATATATTTCTCACCGTTGGACATAAATGTTGAGTTACAGGGTTTATCGCCTTCCTCCTTCTTGCACAAGTCAAGAAAGATCCTTTCCAAATTGTCACATTCCAGCGAAAAATGGGCGAATCCTAATAATTTTTGGTTGTCCTCGAGTATCTTGGCCACTCCTGCTATACTGTTGGAAACAAAAACAAGAGAAAAAATGTCGTCGCATTACCATTACTTTTCAAAATAAACCGACTGCACAGTTTATCAGCGTTCTGTATCGCGCAAAGGTGAAAAAAGTAGACTATCCATTTCACCGCGCAAGCTTTAAATTGCCACCGCGCTCTATTAGTTTGATATCAAAAAGTTTTGCGAGGTAGAAGAGCGGAGAATGAAAAATATTAATTATTCCGTGAGTTGAATAATTGCATCTGAATAATAAGAATCAAAGAAAAATCACATCCACGGCTGACAATTTGTTCGGGAAGAAACTTACTCGTTATTAACTCCGTGTTTTGACTGGAAAGGCAACATGATGAGAACTTCGGAAGTCGAAGTTTCTTGCAGCTGTGCGTTTGATACGACACTTTCAACAAGTGCGCGCAAAGTTTGCAAATTTCTTTTTTGTCCAGGTGTTTCCAGGACGGTCTGGGGATACGAGACGTACATCCGATAGCCTCGACCACAAGTCGTCTTCAAAACCAGAGGTGAACCGTGACGCAAAATTTTGCCTTTGTGCATTATCACGACGGTGTCGCTGAGCATGTCGGCCTCGTCCAGATGGTGAGTTGAGAGCAGCACCGTGCGACCCACTTTGAATTCGTCGATCAGTCGCCAGATTCGACGACGTGCCGCTGGATCCACACCAGCTCCAGGCTCGTCCAGAATTACTAATTTTGGCTGCCCGAGGAAAGCCAGAGCAACGCACAGTCGACGTCTCGTACCACCTGATAAACGCGATACAGGCTCGTTTTCTTGTTTCCCCAGTTCCAACGAACACATCATCCTACAAATCAAAAACAAATTATTCATCCGTTTTAGTCATTTATTTTTTAATTCAATTTCATTCTCATTCGTCAACACATTTCCTCATCGTTTTTCACTTTTTAGCAACACCATAAAACCTCTCATTAATTAAAAAGTTAGTCCAAGCGACAAACTTTGTTACCTTTCATTTTATCGTGCCCTTATGAATTATCACTTCTCAAAATGATAATTTTTGATAAATGATTTTTGTATTTTCATAGATTCAAAATAAAACACTCACTGATCAATGTTGCTCATCATTTTGCTCGGATCATTCGGTCTTTTTAATTTCGCATAAAAAATCATGTGTTCCCTTGGAGTCAGAGTATTGATCAGCACGTTGTCTTGGGGGCAGACTCCAATGTCCGGTTTCTCGCCCTGATCGCCGTTCAAAATTATTTCTCCGTTCGTTGGACTGATCATCCCAGTCAACATTTTACTGAAACAAAAATTGTGTGTATTCAAATAATATATATTCATCAAGTTGACAAATGACAAAACTCAAAGCATTTAAACTCTTGAACAAACGTTTCGTCGCGATTTAATTATATATGTAGTTATTTTTGTAATCAGGACAAATTACTCTCTCAGTTTTCAATTAATTTACTTCATGCTCGTCAATTAAAACAGGAACAGTTACAACAGTAGGCCAAACGAGACGTTTCTGTCAAAAGTTTTCTTTGCCGAGAGAAACACTTGATTTTTCTTTTCTTTTTTTTCTTTGGCATCGGTATTAATGGCCTTACATGATCGTTGTTTTTCCGGCCCCATTTCTTCCGAGCAGACTCGTGACCTCGCCCTCGCAAAGTTTCAAGTTAAAGTCATCCACGGCTACGCAATCTCGACCCTCGTTCGTGCGGTAAACCTTTCGCACATTTTCAAATTGCACTCCCACGTGCTTCTCGCGCATTACCAAACTTGACGCATCACTTTCAACTTCTAACAACCAAAATCAATTTTGTATTATGGTAGAGATATTATTTTATTTCTTAAAAAGCCAACATTCAAACAATTGTTGTATAACATTTCTAAGAATGGTTAGAAACTACATCTAAATCTTGAGGTAACAAAGTTTTTCTTTAATTTTGTAAAAAATTTTCATAATGTAATGACATGGTATGTGAAAAGATACTTGAATGTTACATGCTTTTTTATGAAAACAGAATTAGGTAAAATTTAAGAAAGAAACGGTGCTAAAAAAATTGAAAGTCTGAATTCAAAAAATCAAGAGTGATTTTGCAACATAACAGAGTAACTGCTGAACCAGCTAATCGATGCATTTTATATACTTTAGGTTGTCAATGAAAAAACTTATTGAAATGTTTTCTTATGACATTTTTTTATTCGTATTTTAAAATCTTTGAAGTCATTAAAAAGTTATTCAAAGAGAATAACATTTATTATCACAGGAATATTCCTTATAAACGGAAATTGCGTGTGAAAATGTTGACACATTGATCTTCTTTTCTGTGCAAAACTTATCCGGATGAAATTTGTTATTTGTGAAACCGTAAATCAATCAAGCCAATTGTTTTGTTTAAAAGTTCAAGTTTACAACGAATGAGAGGTAACAAGAGAGTTAAAATTATGATGCAAATTTGATTTTAATTAATCAGATGTAAACGTAAATTAATTTATCAGTTTTAATTAAAGACATAATGGTATTGAAATTATGTTTATTAAGATAATCTATATTGGAGGATTTTCTATTGAAAAACCACTCTTGCCAAAATGCGACACCCCATGCAACATGCAAGCTAATTGAATAAGATGCCACGATACCTTGACAAGTATTTGCAGAAGAGGAATGTAGTGGTTCATTAGTGAAATAAAGATTGTTGATGAAGGCGAGGTAACTAGGTCGACCATAAAGAGTGCGAGAACCGGCCCACCATAAGCTACGGGATCTCAGTTCATGAAAACCTTTACCTGTAAGTCGCGTTTTCTTTTTCTTTTTTTTTTTTTTTTTTACATTTTGTTGAGCGTTTTTAATCACCTCAAATCAAAATGGTTTAGAAAATGGGTTGATGATAACCACCTAACCACAAACGTAATAAAGCATATTGGATAAATCAATTTATACGGTGACACAAAGAATTTGAGTGCACTCAGCGAGAAAATCGATGGATGACAATTTGTTAATTTATCAAACGGACAAAAAACGAAAAAAATGTGTGTGGGTAACACAAGGTTGACATTAAGCGTAAAAGTGACTCTCATAAATAAAATTGTTGACCTCTTTTTGTGTTAAGCTGTCAAACAAATTAAACACACTTGATTAAAACACAATCAATCAACAAGATACACTCGTTAGTAATTAAAGTTAACGTTTCACAAATGAAAATTTCGAAGTCAAATAATAATTTGATTATTCATTTGATAAATGAGACATTATGTTTATAGGGACTAAAGTTCAAGCTGTTTTACCTGAATTAGTGTATCGGCTTACAATGTAACCAATCACACCATAAATGCATCCGTCAATAAACAGCATTATTAATACGAGACCGAGAGACATCGGATCTCCTGGACTAGATTCTTGCCACATGTCAGACCATCTCAATCCAACTCCCTGCACTTCTTTTCTCCCTGCGAATAAACATCCGTAACAAAAAGTCGTTGACATGCTGAGGCACTGAAAGATAAAAAAAAACTTTTCTTTCATGAAAGGAATATAAATAAAAAGAAAATTGAATGAATAAAATATATCAATATGATATTACCATTAAAATTTTGTAACCCAGATTCACATTAGCTTCCATGGCGATGACTACAACGTACGGCATATAAGTTAGCAAAAACATAACAACGGTGGTAACTGCTGCTAAACTTGCGGAGGTGAACATCGTCGAGATCATGTAACTGCAATTAAGAAAGCGCGTGATCACATATGTCGCTAATAAAGCGGTCCTAAAAATGAATAGCCGAAGCTTTGCCTCTACCTCTGACAAACTGCAACGTCTCTTACCAAAATGTGATCGCTGAGAATGCGTAGTCGAGCATCAGCAGCAATAGCAACGCGGGATCCGACTTTGGCAAGATGCCTCCTCCTACCAGAATCACCAAAATTGTTAACATCACGATTGCGAACTCGACATACGACGTTATGAACCAGGCCAGGGTATTTCTCCAGGGCTTCAGTCCCATGACACTCATCACCTAGAATTATTTCTTTTTCTTTTGCTACCATTTGTGAAAGTTGAATTTCAAGTTTGACGAATGAACAACTTTTTTTTTACCATTGAATTTTGAGATTCTCTTTCCCACACGATGTACCTGACCGCTGACCCAGCAATCATCATCAGTGCAAAGAAAAACGATACAGGAATTCCCTGGGATTCATACAGAGTCGACTGAAATCTATGAACAAAATAATCAAGTTTATTTATAACGAGGACAAGTCGTTATAATTTTGTTTCAAAAAATGTTGAGTACGCACGAGGATTCTTTGTAACAAGGGTAGGGCATTTGTTGGATCAGAGTCCTCCACTTGTGTAATCTCGGTGCTTTGAGATGGATAAGTGACTTATCAATGCTATCTTGGAGTTGAACGAAGCCACGCAAATATCGCAGGTCCTCGATGAAATCTCCTTCCGGGCCCGGAATCCAAAACTGCTTCTTCAGTCGTGTCGTCGACTGCACGTAGTCGACGTCCATCCGGATCTCGTAACGCAGGTCATCCGGCAGAGTCTGGCTCGTCGCTCGTTTTCGACGACCGTCGCGTTCGTCAAAGAAAACAACTGCGGCCAGGAGATCGTTCGTCTGCATAAGATCGTGAGAAGTTTGCTCGAGCTCTTGCTCGCTTGAATATCCTTGCATGCGATCCATTAGCACGCATCCCAACAAACTGTGCAACATTCCGAACATTTTGATGATCCTGCAAAACGACATTATTCAAAGTACATACCAATTGATGTAAATTCAATGAATCGAACATGTCATTTAATACGTTTGATTACTTTGGAAGTTTTTTGACCTGCCAAGCGAGATCACCCAAATCGAAACTCGACAAATCGCCATCGTAATCAGCTCCGGTCATACTTTTTATAGCAACTTTCATCACCTCTGACGACATTATTTCTTTCAAATCATTCAGGTTGTCAGTCATCTCGGTTAAAGATGACAAGGAGATTAAAATTTGTTGAAAATCAGCAACGAGTTGGGCGAATTTGTCCATCTCGAGAAAAGTCTTGTTTGCCGTACGCATTATTTCTGCAGTCAGCGGCGTGTTTGGAGTGTAAATTATCCGACCGCGTAACAGCGGTTTCACGTAGGACCACACGATTTTACCGCCCTTCATCCCTATCATGTCTTTGTAGGTACTTTTACAAAACTCGGCTGAGGGAAATAAAAATTGTTTAACTATCAAAAATGAAACAAAAAAGGTGTTTATTTTGTAACAGTATTTACTCGGCATGGAGTATAATTCCTTTGTGTTGTAATTTTGTTCACTGTCCTCAATACTGGAGAGCGCTCTATAAAAATCATTATCCACTGTTATCAACTGTTTTCCGCACATCATTTTGCTGGAGTCACTGAGGAACTGCATGCCTATGACATTATTGCGTAATATTTAAAATTTGACAAGTTTAAAAGATTGGTAAATAAGTATGTCGAATTGGTGTATGTATTTGACATACTCGAAATATTCGACCCAACTTCCTCTTCGGAATTTTGCGTAACATTTTGTGCAAGGGATCTTGGTAGTTTATCCTTTAAAATGCCGACTAATTCTGCAGCGATCCCCAAATGCTCTACGACGTCTTTAGCCTCGTCCTCCGTCAGATTTGCTTTTCTCAAGATGCCTTTTACATTGGCACCCATCAACTAAATTGTATTGTTATTATTATTAATATTATTATTACTACTACATTTATTGCTATTATTCTGTACTTTGTATGTTTTGTGAGTAGTTTACTTTGCTTACATTATCCATGATGTACGGAAAGTTGAGATTTTTTAAAAGAACGATGGCGATATTTAGTGTGTGCTCGTTATCAAGCTGGCATAAAACGTCGCTAACTTGGTCACCCGAGACTTGACTTGAATCAAAATTTAACACTGCCTCTAATTTCTCAGGGGAACATATAGTGTCTTTCAGACTTATGGCGTTTCGCTCTTTCACAAACACAGACAACATATCAACTTTCACCTCACTTAAAATCGAAACCATATCGTTATCAAGATTCACTTCTTCTAACAAGTATCTTCTGAAAATATCCCAATCGCCGAACAAGTCTCTGACAGTATCTATAATTATTTCATTTGTTTACATTTATTGAAACTGAGGATCTTTTGAAACAAAAGTTTAACTTACAAGTCAAATCCAAAAGACCAAGATTTTTGAAAATTTGCATCGACTCGGTGATATTTATCATACTTTGTAAATCTTCGAATGCATGTTTATCCTTTATGAGTGGTTCCGCGTCATCCAATAATTCTCTAAATCTATCAGACAGAAATCAAAGTGAATTATAAATTTCCAATAAGTCATGAATAAATGTAATTTTAAAATGAACACTTGTTATACATTTGAATGAATGTAAAATTATATTGCTTGTTTACCCGTCAAACAATTTATCGATTGTTTTATCCTTCAATAAATTGACAACTCCATCTATCAGATCAGGTACTTCCATAACGTTTGTGATATTCTCAAAATCAATTTTGCTTGCGACATCCAGCAAGCTGGCGCTCTCCTCAACAACGAAAGCCACATTCTTAACCATTTTCTTCAGCCACGTGAAATCGTTCGCGGCGTCTCTGCGCCATCGACGTATTTCGCGATTGATCAAATCGAAATTCAGGCTTTGTTCGATCCTTGTGGAAATTTCACGGATGGTCGGATACTTGGCTGTTTTAGCGTCATACTGCAAAAGACGCCGCGACTTCTTCGAGCTGAGAATCTCATAGATGAAAGACATGTTACTTTTATCGTTTGTGCGCTTCTCCACAATTAGATTCACATTTATCATGGCGTTCGGTAGAAATTGACTGATTGACGTTGAATCCGACTTGTTCGTTACTAGCTTTAGGGGCTTCCAAATCGCTATGTGCCTCTCCATTAGTCTCGTCAGATTTATCAATTCCCCATGTGACGAAGCACTGTCGACTATTTGAATGTTTTTCTCCATAAAATCTAAAAAGCCGATTATTATTGACGCGTGTCTGAAAAAGAATATAACATTTGCAATTTTTAAATTGTATAAATAGTCCTTCTTTTGCAGTCTTTTTTTCTCAACTTACAATCCTGGTCTGGTTAAATTAGGTCCACCGATAAACTGATAAAAACATTTGTTGATATTTTTGCTGTAAGTTTCATTCTGGAAATCGATTATAATATCGGTAATGTATTGGACAGTCATGTCCAAGGCTGACATAAAATCGTTCAAATGCTTTCGATTATTTAAAATCTTGTAAGACTTGATCTGAAAAATAGACACTTATGAGTTTGATTTCTTTCAAATGTCCTTTTTACGTATACTTATACATACCATACTAAGTGTCTTGTTCCAATAGAATTCGTGGAGCATTATTTGCTCAATCTCCTCGGTTCTCAAATAATACATCTTACACAGAAAGTCAGCATATTGTGAATGACGAGCTAATTGTGTATTCACAATTTCGAGCAGTAAAGTATTGCACCAATCGCAGTTTTTGCTAAAATAACATACAATATAATGTTTGAAAATATTTTGAAAATGAATTAATCATCAGGAAGTATCGTCTTACTTGTCTTTAATAAGGCGTTGGAATACACTCTGTTTAAAGAGTTTGAGCATTTTTTTGGACGCCAGTGAAGCTGTGGCACGGAGATCCTTGAAAGAAACATAAAAATTACAGGTTGCTTTATATATTTATACTTTATACTTTAAATACAACCGGGTGTTAAAAAATTGGCACTTTACTTTTTTCTGGTAGATGTTTTTAAAGTCCTTGAAAGTTCCTTCTTCAAAAGACGTCCACCAGGAAGGCAGTTTCAATTTTTTTGGACCGTCTAAAATTGCTCGGACAATTGTTGTCCGTGCGTGTCTTACTTTTTCCAATAGGAAGGTCTCGTTGAATTTGACCGATTCACCAACTACGTACGAGTATCTACTTTCCTAATGCAGATCATTGTGACATTAATAATAATATTAATATTAATACTATGATTAGCATGTTGTTTGGTTTACCTCGGATCGTGAATCAAAGGGCAAAAAGTCTTTGGCAGTGAGCAGATCATTGGATCGAATCAGACGCTGACACAAATTGGTGACGCTGGACAATAAACCTCTTTTTCTCATGTAACTGGGCGGGATCAAATATTTGTCAATGTCGCAGGGATCGACTCGGCCGTCAAGGTACAACTCGAAGAAGTCGAGCAGTCGCTCGGAATTGATGAACGTGTCAACCGCTGTTACGCCAAGATTCGGCAGATCTTCCGCGACGATCAACACGGGCTTGATTTTCGATCCGTCGTAAATCTGGCGAACCTTGTGCCAAAGGTCACCGCCCGACGACAGCTCGACAATCGACGTGACCAATTGAATCGTTCTGCTGATTTGCGCGAAAGGAGTGGAAAACTGGGCGTCAAAGCCAGGCCTCGTGAGGTAATCAGTTCGCACATCTTTGAACGGTTGGCTGACGTTTTTGGATTCCAAGATGAGAACGAGTTCGTGCACCCAGGATTCTTCCGCTTTGTCCAACATCGCGAGGCTCTCGCTCGGCAAATTCAAGTACGTTGTTGCATTAAGAATGTTGCTGGTTAAAGTGGTGTTTGGAAATTTTTGCACAAAGTCGACAACTTCGTCCACAAGGAGAGAAACCGAGGATGCCAGAGGTATTTGTTTTGTTAAAACAGATTTCCCGTGCTGAACTGTGTACTAAAAGAAAAACAAGGGCACATTTAATATAATAATTCAACATAATACGAACTTCGAAATTAAACTGATAATTCAGAATCAAGTAATCAAGAGCTTTCACTCTCCGTTATAAAGGATAATTTACCAACCCTGTATTCCTCGCTTGTAACTGAAGCCAACAATTCATAAGGATCAAAGGTGCAAAGTTGTTCAAGGAACCGTTTTGAATCGGGACGAGTCCAAAATTCGGAATCAAAGTTGTGCTTGCAAATAGTTTGCCGCAAAGATCGGATCGATACTGATTGAGTCGTGGCGTTCGAACGGATCAGACTCATTGTCGCAAACAACGAGATGGTTTTCACAGGCTCGTTTTCCAACGTACGCAAAAGCTTTTTGACATCTTCGTGCTTGAACAAATCCCACATGTACACTTTTTGATCTTTTATTTGAGTTTCACGCAGTGCTTGGGCAATGTTGGTCAAAACCTCTGATACACCTTCGACAATCAAACGATATTTATTGACTTCAGAATGTCGCTGTAAGTCAAAGCATAATCAAGCATTACACATTATAATCAAAAAATGTATTTTCAAACTATATGAAAGAAAAAGAAAGCATTTTTTCACCTGCGTCGGAGCGGGAACTTTAGCGATGCTTAAACTTTTTTTCAACAACCTGGTGAGTTGATTGAAATAATTTCCGGTAAACGGCATGATGACATTGACATCATTCTGAATCATGTAATCGATTGTTGATCCAAGTTTGTGAAGATTCTTTACCATGGTGAGAAACCGAGCTCGATATTCGCCGATCGGTTTGCGCCAAAGCATAGTCGAGTCGGCGAACAGATCAATGTACGAATTGAAGCCCTCCGGGTCGCTGTCGCATGTGAAATTCTGAATTATCGTGTATTCGTCAGCGCTCAAGCCCACTCGATAATCGAAGAACCATGAGAATACGGTGCTACACGAGACTACTTTGCCATCTTCCCACCAAGTTGCAATTCGGTTATCGACTTGCGGATCTGACATAGCATTTATCAAAGTTGTCAGAATGTACGGGAGACGATGGTACACGATAGATACGACGCTTTTATTTCCAAATCCCAGCAGAGGCAGAATCTCAATGTTCTGTGGTTCTAAAATGAACAAAATTCATATTATTAATACAACTTTTTGGGTCCCTAAATTATGCCTACTACCTTCGCTCAAAATTTGCAGCACTAATTGGGCAGCATTGTCCACAACGACGGTCAAAAATTTGACCAATGTCACGTAACAGTATGCATCCCGACTTCCAGAATTCCAAACCGATTTTGCCGACAGGTTACGAGGTATACTGCTCTGGATAACCTTATCGATCTCAAGGTCAATGTAGTAAACCACTTTACTGTAAACAAAAACGATCCTTGAGCATTCGAAACTTACCGATCGCGCGAAGAGTTTTATAAAAAAAACTGTCAACTTTCAACTGCACCTATACTTATCAGGCAAAGTAGAAAAGTTTGATTTTTACTTCACCTCGCATCTTCTAGCATGTTAGGCAATCTGTCATCTATTAGTTTTTCCACCTCGGGGAAAAAAACTTTGTCATATTGTGCGAGAGAGGGATCGTCTTTAAAAACGATCTCCTGCGAGCTTGTTGTGAGACGATGGAGCTTTTCTGTGAGTCGTCGAAAATGCTGATAGCCCTGTGTCCAGTTGAAGACAGGCAGTTGCTCGGTGCCGTTGCCAAAGAGCTGCAACGATGAAAGGTCAGAAATATGAACCTCTGAGGAGGAAAGAGAAAGGAACTGAAAAGTGCGGGGATGATGAAAAGGGTGAATTGAATAATAGATAGAGTGGAGAGCCTTACAATCTCGTTCGTTTTAGATAACAGCGGCTGCTCAAGCCACTCCCTGATGAAATCTTCCGGCAAGCAGCCTATCTTCTCAATCTCGCGAATCACCTCACGGCTGCCGTTTCGCAATTCCAGCGCCGCACCGATACTCAAACCGTTTTTCAGACACGGCCAATCACTCTCCCGCTCCTGGTACTCGTTTATCGTCGTAAACTAAACATGCAACGATTGTTAATCCATAATTAAATCAAACATGATCAATTCTACATCAATTCTAAGACACTCACAAAGTGGATAGGTGCTTTTAAAGTGGTCATGTCAACGACGTCCAAAATAACTGGCACGATATTCTTCAGAAAGATCCGAATTACAGTCTGAGTCATTGGCATATCCTCCAGAACCTCATCCAAGCTTACCGAGTTGTTCTTATTTTGTATCTGGTCGGTGATTTTTTCAACGCGGTTAAGAATCGTTGACAAAGTCCACGGCACGGCATAAAACTTCCTCCACGATGGTGATGTTCCAACACCAAAAAGGGGACTCTCCAGAATGGCTAAAGATTTGCACACGACACCTACGCTGCAAGAAGATAAAACTAATCCAAATTAGTTCAACAGTCCATTGTATCTCTTTAGTTGCATTTATTTTTGATATAACATGTCAGAATGATAGTTTTGTTGAACTTTGAAAAATGTTGCCATACCTAGTTTGAATTGTTTCGCGAACGGAAACGTCATCCGTCCAGGCGCGAACAAATTTTTCCTTCAATATCTGCCACTTTGTGTCGTTAGCATGATCGTTCCTTCGCTGCACCAACGAATCAATGTGTTCATAGAATTTAATGACCTTTGCATTAAACAAGGTCCAATTAAACTTGGAACCGCTGTGTTGTTGCATCAGCGTGGAGACGTTGAGCTGCAGACCAGATTCCACTGCCTGTGATAAACGGCAGACTATCGATTTCATTAGTTTCTTATTCGCGTTAGCCGGATAGTTGATGAACTCGGGTGGCGCGGGTGCCAGGCAATAAGTTTCAGTGAAATTGTAACAACCCAAGATGTCCAGCACCTAACACACAAATCGGATAAGGTTAATCATTCAAATCCTCTCGACTTGAAATAAACGTTCGTAAATGAGGTAAAGCTGATTAATTAAAAAAAAGACCTTTTCCCGGTTTGAAACTGTCAGATAAAATGACTCGATCAATTCAGATTGGTGTTTACGAGTCTCTGCGATCCATTGCGAGGGTGTTTCTTGCAAATCAGCGAGAACGACATCTGCAATGAGATCCATTGTTTGCAGCGAAGGTTTTATAGTGATGAACGAGTAGCTATTTGATCCAATCGTCTTTGCCATGCTCAAGTGGATGCCCAATCTGGAATATGAAAAATTATAATTGAAAATTGCGAACATTGGTTCAGTCAACTAAGAAGCCTCATCTTACATCACAAGTCGGCCTTTTGCTTGTGTATCAGTGAAGGCATTTTTCCAATTCATAGGCAGGCTAAAATTTGCGTTAGGATTATCCTCCCTCGTCGACTTGAGATAAGTCACAAATTGCTTTACATTTGTCACCAACGCGGTGAGGTTGGATTTTTCCAACTGTACCGGCTGGTGCAGGTACATCTGTATGAAAGTTCTGAGAAAGTCATTGATCTGAAAAAAAGGCCACTTTCAATAACTCACTCGTCGAAATCAACAAGATGAACAAAACTGTCTGCCTTACAATCCGTCCGAAACTTTCCAACTCGAGGGAGTCGTACATTTCGGAGATGTACTCCTGACCGGCTTCACTGCACAACAAACTGTTTATTTTTTCCGATTGACTCTTCATTTCTTTAAACTCGTCAAATATTTCGTTTAAAACGTCGTCTTGACAGATGACGGTCCCAGCCTTTTGGTTCTTCAACTTTTTGATTAGCCGCTGCAAAAATGAAAGAAACAAAATCAGGTAAAAGGTAAATTGAAGTTGAAACAAGTTTTGTCACTCTATGTTTCTTTTGATAGACATTTTTCGAATGCAAAGCCACGCGTATCTTTGATCCGTAAAACGCTGACCTCAATCATTTCCAGTCGAGAGAACGTGCGAATGATAATGCGATAAGCGGAGGGATCGATCTCAGCGAGCAGCCTCTGAACGAGCTCCTCGTGTTTTCGAGCGACCCCGAGCATTCTGTCCGAAAGCGAATCGTGAATAACGGCAACGTGGTGAGTCAATCGAACGGCGTTTTGCATGAGTGACAAAGTGTACGACAGGGTATTCATGATTTTGCCGCTGAGCAAGTGGCGTAGTCCGTCCAATACCTCCGCGGCTCTGAAATGAATTAATTGCAGTCGATCAAACTCGCAGAAAAAAAAAAAAAAAAAAAAAAAAAAAAAAAAAAAAAAAAAAAAAAAAAAAAAAAAAAAAAAAAAAAAAAAAAAAAAAAAAAAAAAAAAAGCTCCAGGCAAAAATACAAAGGGATTATTCCGCGCGATGTCTCCGCAGGGATTTGCCCACGCCGAGTATCATATTTTTCACGTGACAGACACATTTCTTTTGCGAAAAGAATGTTCAGCTTTTTGAAAGGCGTAAGATGTCAAGTTCTAGCGAATTCATTATTGCACTGATAATTGAAATAGAAATCAGGTTTTATTTGTTTGTTTTCGTACTCACAATTGAATTTGATTCTGGTGTCGATCCAAGATTGAGTTAGTCAGGATTACCCCGTCCTGTAAGATTAAGTAGGTCGTGTCCAAAATTTGCGTGATGTCTTCCTCATTCACACTGGCCATCATATTTTCGGGAAATCTATCACCGATTCGTTGAATGTAATCACCTATTGCGCGAGATTCGTTTACTTTCTGATGTTCCATGAGACGTTTCACAGACGACAGCAAAGAGTTTAGTCGCAAAAGACCGCGTTCGGCTGCAGCCCATGTCTTTTCTTGTGAAAAAATCGGTTGCAATTCAGCTATCAATTTTGGAATGCTAAAATAATAACAAATTATAATTCAACAAAATGATACATTCATTGCAAATGTTATGCAATTTTTTTATTTGTGACTAGACAATTTTTCAATCTGTTTAGCCTGAAATCCCACAGATTAACCATGTCACCCAATAATTTAACAGTTGAAGATTTTAAACGAACACTGAAATCATTTTTCAGAATAAGTAAATTTGTAGTTTTAACTAAACAAATATTCATTATTTAATACCATAAAATAAAATATATATAAAATATGTAATCTTGAGTTAATCACGTTGTTAAACTGTTGGTTTGTCTACCTTATACTCTTCAAACAGTTTTTTTGATATAAGAAAAGAGAGCTTTTTAGGGCACAGAAAGAAATTTTTGTTTTAATAAATTGTAGAAGTGTTTTTTTGATTTAATGTGTATAAAAGTTAATTTTAATGTTGATGTTTTTAAATGTAGTTAGTGCTTACAATTGAAGTTGAATATTTTTGAACGTGACACCACGAAAAAGTGGGATTACTTTTGGTAGCCACTGTCGGATCTTGAGGTAACTCGGCACATACTCCTCAATGATATTCAAGTTCAAAATTTGTACCACAGTGTTTTGTACATCATCAAGAAAATCGTAGTCATTGAATTTGGCCATTGCCCGATTCACCAATTCAAATAGCTCAGCAAAATCCAAGTGCAACATCATTTGTGCAAGAATTCCCGGTACCTTTGAAGAATCAATTTCGCAGAGCACCTGGGATATTCGTTCGAGGTCTTCGTCCCTCTTGACGACGAGATATTTCTTCAAGCTCTCAGGCGAGCAAATAATGCCGTCGATATTTGACGAGCCAAAAGTTTGAATCAACTGTAATTGTAAACAAGTCGTATGAACATAACGTGTTTGTAAATTCGATCAAATACAAAAGTCCCTCTCGGGATACAAGATTGTTGAGAAATAAATAACTTTATTGATAAAAAATTTACACGCGAATTCAATCTATTCTTTTTCTCATTCAGCAGTTGTTGTAAACTTTTTTAATACAACAGGCAATTTTGTTTTTGTTTTGTTATTTTATAACAAAAATAATTTTCTTTTGTTTATACATACATCACGAATCAATTCGTTTGTTGCATGAGAAATTAATTTCACAATTAACTGATTAAAAATTTGTTTTAAAACTTTGTTAATTTGTTAATTCTGAATGTAGAATACAGCATGAACGCTTTTATAAGTTAATTCTTATTTTGATAATTTAATGGATATAATATAAAGTTGGTACGCACATAAAGCACTTTTACAGAAGCATTGAACACGCTGTCGATAAAGTCATCGTCCACTTTTGGCAATTGTTCTATCAATGACCTTTTGATTAACTCATGATTATTGAACAAGTCGCCCAAACGAATGCCTCGGTCTGCAAATAAAACGTGAATAATTTTTTGTTTTCGTGTAAAATACTATGTGAGGCGCTAATGAAAGCACGTTGGATTGCTTTTTGATTCTCTTATCATTGCAGGTTTATCAAGTTTCAGCAAATCAAGTTTACTTCATGGCGCAAACTGAATTAAAACTCAAATCGTACCAAACAGTTGCTTGATCTCGGGTTTCGTCAGAATCTCTGCCATTGATTTCAGAAGACGAATTCCCTTTGGCATCGAGGCTACTGCTGAAAGCAAGGTGTCGTTCTCCAGCAATGGTTGAATGCCCAATATCAATGGCCCCAAACTACAAATCAAATTCCTCTGATCAAATAAATACAAGTTTCAAATGTAACACACAACATTCTTGTACAAAATATAGGCAGATAAAATTATTTGGCTTGTTAGCATTCATTTTAATTTACGTTGCTTAATATTTGTAAAATTGAAATTTACAGCAAAGAATAGAAAAGGAAGAAAATGTTATTCGTGAATCAAGATAATCCGGCTTACGAGGCATTTTTGTAAGAAGGTACAAGCTCGTATTCGGACAGGGGATCACAGGAATTGTCCAAACTGCAAATAAAACTCTGTACAAACGGGAGCAACCCATCGTATGGCATTAATCTGGCGGGGAAGTGGCATGTTGAGTGATATTTTGGGTCGACATTGTCGCGCACCGCGTAAATGATCATGAACACCACGATCGGCCAGATGAACGTCAAGCCGAGCACCGCCTGAAATGACAATCAATCAAATCAAGATGTATATAAAGAATGACGTTCTAATTGACAACTTACAGGTTTTCGCTTTCGGATAACATAATTCTTCCAAAGGAGGAGTCCAAGCTGGTCACCTTTCATCTTGCTGGACCAGCAACGCGCTTCACCTCGGTCAGGAAATCATCAACTGAAATCGATAATGAAATTCTCATCCAATCCTTAAGTTGGCCAATTTGCACATTGATCAGATTCTGATCGGATAATAGTATCCACCCGAACATCCAATAACACGATTTTGGTCAACATCACGAAATCTCTCGCAACGGGTTCACACAATTTAAACAAACGAGATACGAGCTCTAGACAAATTAATTTTCAAACAATGCAGCTCAATAAATTATTCTGCAAACATTGTTTATTAAGTCGTGCATGTATATATTCTTGTTCCGTGTAATTATGAAAAAAATTCACTAGGTAAATTATATATGTACGTTCCAAGAGTGTGCTTTTGCAAAAAACGTGCAAAATATTTGGCTGTATTGATCGAAAACAGTCATTATAGTGAATTTCACGAAAGTTGACGAATGTTGAAAATTTTGAAACTTGAGAATGAATTTCCCCGGTGGCATTCTCGAAAAAGCTCCGCGGGGCATCAGGCATTCGCGTTGACACCCACGAAAACTTGTAATATTCATCGCTTGATACTTTGCGGCTCAAACTATACGAGACTTTTCCGCGAACAAAAAAGTCATGTTCTACAATCGGCGGCGTGTCTATTTTACGCTTGCCCATTTTACGTTATCCAAATTGATGCCGACGGTACGTACAAATTCATCATTGCGATAATAACAAACGCACAGTTCAAGTTTTAATCGCAGATAAGCAAATTATCTAAACATTTTTGCACGAGACAAGATAATACCAGATAATTCGACTGGGATCATCATCCTTAAATGAATTTTCGTCTAATCCAATTTCATTTCAAAACAATTATTATGTCCACCAGAAGTCAAGGCAAAAACTTTAAGCGAATTAACCAACTTGATGAACTAATCCTGGATTTTCAGGATTCGCGACTCTCAGAAAAATTGTCGAAACATTTTGCAAAACGCTTTTCATCGTACGGATACTTCAGATTTCGAATAACAATTTATTGATGAATCAAAAATTTACGGTTATCAGTTTTTAATATAAAAATAGTCAATTGTTTAATAATAATTATGATTATTTATATTATTGGCGAGTCCAGGAAACAACTTATTAGACAAACAAAACATTGTAATTAGGTTTGGATCAATTATATAATTTCTTTACGTTAATACATTAATTTTGTATGCCAATTTCAAAAACTTTGTCATTTTCCTCTAAGAGAATAAAACTGCCGCCTACACCGGAAGCGTGTGTCACCCAAATTCGCAGACAACGTCACTCTTTCGAATTCAATTTAGCTTTCGTTGTATGCGTAATGAAAGTTTGCATAGATATTAACATTATCAACGTTTAGTATCACTGCGTAATTTCTCTCTGCCTCGTTTTTATTTTCGTTGCCTGATGAGATAATAACGTGAAAAACGATGGATCGCAGTTTTTATTGTTCAGAATAAGAAAAGTACGATGTAATAAAAAAAAAAATTACGCTTTCAAACATTTTTATCGCTTTTGAATTTGTTCGTAAAATGTATCGTTCAGGGAAAAGTGAAATGTAAAATACGTTTTTCGAATTATAATGTGAAAAGAAAAATTAAATGAATAAACAGAATAGAAAAAATTTTGCAGCCATCGTTTAATGTTAAAAACCTTTTTGTTACAAATAAAACAAAAAGACACTAGATCCAAACCTAAACACATTATTGTATACCAAGCTCGCATCGGACAGATGGAAATCGCCACTTTCACTAGCTAATCGGAATGCATTGAATCAATTCATAATAATTACGCAATCTTGTCACATCTAGCAAACGTAACTATCATTTTTCGACATTTTTTCCTTCTTTTCGGTCGTGTCAATTTGTGCAAAAGTATCACGCACAAAATTTTATCACAAACAACCTAGTATTTCAGTGCCGAATTATTGACGAGAACAAATTGTTTTTGCATTTTCATATTTCGAGGATTCATGTGTCATGAAGTGAATGTGCAATTTTGCACAAGTTAATACTTTTGTTTCAAGTTGCTTAAATTGCACAAAGTATACAATTTTATAACAAAAATATCAATCACGTCTATAACGGAGCATATCTCAATTTTTTTTTTTATTTTAATTAAAAATACAATACAGAGTTTGAAAGCATCATTCTTTGCAGAAACATGCTCGTGTTAATGAGTTCTCTACAATTTCATCTTTATAAAATGTTTGTTCTTGTTTTTAGAAAGTTTAAACTTTTACTGATAAATTGTTCCTCGTGGAGAAAAATTAATAATAAAAGTGTACACATCGGTGTGTTCAATATTTTCAATGCACTGTACAATTACAACTTTTCTAACGAAAATATTGGACAGACTATTTTGAACACTCATTTCTCTGAAGCAATCAATTTTTTGTCAAATCGAAAAGTGATTCACTCGAAACATATCCGCTGAAGGAGAAGTGAGTGAAATTTCATGCCGAATTTGAGTCTTCCTTTTTTTTTTTGCAAAAACATGCAATTTGCAAAAAAAAAAAAACTACTGAAAAATTTTAGCGGAAAAAGAGAAGGCGGAAAAAATTAATGATTGAATTTAACATTTACTTAGTATCCTATTGCTTTAATTTGATATGCCGTAATTTTATTGCTTGCTTGACATTTATGGGCTTGACAAACGATATTAATCAAATTTCTTTAAAAAAAAAAAATTATTGAATAAAATAAAAAAAGACCATTTGAATAGATTCAATGTGAAACCAGATAATATAGCTGTGTAGCAAAAAAAATGATCCTTTCATCGGAAGGAAGACAACATCTCCGCGTAACTTGCCATGGTTGAATAATCATATTCATGATGGGCGATAATTGTCAGTGGCGCATTTGCTACGTCATCAGAAACCCTGCATCGAGGTAGCGATTATATTCGGATTACGCAAAAATGAACGATCTGAAGTGACAATCATTTCTGCTCAATCAGATTCTTCATCATCTAACGTCGCTAAACCAAGTTTAAAGTTCAAGGCCGTAGACTTATAATAAGTGTCGAGTGTACATTGAAAAATCTAATTTTGCGGAAAAGTATACCGGTTTGAGTGAACCTGTGTTATTAATTGCAATAAAGAAAACATCATGCGAGATTTCTCGATAAAAGTAAATGAATGTAAGTAATGAACTGAATTGTCTGATGATGTAACATTGCCATACAAAATATGACATTTTTTGTTGCAAATAGAATCAATTGTTTGTATTCATTTATAAAATTATAGCACGGTTGTTATATCGGTATAGTTTTTTCCTCAATGATAAAAAAATCTGATATGAATTACGGTTTTGATTTGTAAATGCCAAGTGGCAAATTATATTTTCACAATAAAATGACAAGCAAGTTGAGGTGTCCCCTAAAGATTAAGGATAGAAAAGAATCGTTCAAGTGCATTGCTCAAGATAAAATTATGGATTGCAAGTGCACTTGCACTGATCCATTATATACAACACGTGTATGAAATATTAAACGGAATTCAAAATTTTTATATATTCAAATTGATGAAGCAAAATTAAAAAAAAAAGGTAATAATAAGGGATATTATTTTGTCATGTGCAGCTCAATTCAGAAAACTCTTGAAATTTGTACAACATTAAATTGCTTTTATTTTTGTATGTTAAATTTGAGTAGAATTATAAAATTGCTTTCTCTATAATAATACAAGTAATGTTTGCTTAATTGTGACGCCAATCTTAGTTCTCAACGTAGAAAGATTATATTGAAAATTCCAGTCTCAGGGAAGTCGAGATCTTGCATGTAAAAGAGAAAATTATATATACTAATCAACTTTTCCCTTTCTGTTTCATTTTGAATAACCACCATAAATGTACGTTTCATGACACACAAAATCTTATGCTAACCTGGTCATATCATATTCTGCAAGCTCTAATTACTAGACTTAAGCAACCGGAATTATTGTACACTTGTTTGTATACATTTTTTTCTTATAGAAAATTTGAACAAATATTGATAAATCACTGAAAACCCTCTCAAACAGGTTTTTCCGTTATTCATCAATACATCAAAGTAAGTGTTATCAACTACAAAAGTTGTTTTCTTTTTTAATAGTTTGATGAAGAGCCTTGGCACTTTTATACAATGCATTCTTTGTTTCTCAATCGTGCGATCATAAAATTAAACATTCAAAGTTAAATAATACTTGATTAAATCACACGATTTGTAAATCTATTAAACAAAATCACAAGTTTATTTTCAATAAATGCATTTAAAAAAAAAATAAAAAAAAAAAACAATCAACTACTTGTCAGATGAAATATTTTCTCTTATTAATTTTCTGAAATCGTGATTGATTATATAATATGGCATTAATATCTCACATTACCAGCAATCTATCATTATCGGTACGCAAATCACAACGTTGCATCTGAAAAATGGTACATCAAACGCGATACTGAATGAAGAAAAAAATGGAAAATTCTATTCACTCTGATGTGCGTCTGCCGTTTTATTTGATTTTGGCTTTTTTGTAAACGTGAATCGTGCGAAACAGAAATCCGCCGGCCGACTCAACAATTACGGTTTTTGTTGCGTTGAATGAAGATGCGTAAAAATTATGTGACACCTAATTGCAACCTTCGACTCGACCACGCTTATGCACAATTTTTTTTTCTTTGTCACAGCCACCGAACGCAAAGTCCACGCTACAAGAAACGTGGAATTCATTGTGGAGAGCTTGCTGCCGAGATTCGTTTGCTGATTTTTCAACCAGGATAGCAAAACAAATACATTCTTCTTGTCTCTACGACGCTCGTTTGGATGAACGTTTGTTGCGCGCTGTGTCGCATTAATGTTGAGTCCCTTATTTGAATTCCGATCAAAAAACTCGCGCTTTGCATTCAAAAGTATTGCACAGAGAAAGCGTCGTTATAATTGACCGATTCAAAAATCAAGAGCATTCCTTAAATAAGAAAACATGACAATATTTAAATAAAAATAAAACATTACAATGTTTCATTTATTTTCGTTTACTTAAATTTGTTTGTTTAATAAATCACAGCGGCTTGGTGAAGTGCAAAAGCGTTAAGATGGTTCGTGCCGCTTGAAAGTGACTTTCACTGATGGCATCAATCGTCGCATTTTGAAATTGCAGCAGCCAATTATTTAGCCAAACATCAAGCAGCAACGTTATTTTCTTAAAACCTCTCTTGCCAGTAAAGCCTTTGAAAAGAAAGGTCTATAACACGAATGATAAATTTGTTATAGCAAAGCGTCTAACATGTTTTTTTTTTTTGCTTGAAAACTTGATGCATCATTTGAACAATCACTTTCACTCATGAGACTAATCATCACAAAAGAAATTCTTATTGAATGGAACCAATTCTTTACACATAACGCGACAACAAAACGCTTGAGAGAATTGAGCAAAAACAAATTGTAGCCCGTAAAGAACAAACACGTTTTTTCCCGTAATATGTTCATATCCGATCGAAAAATGGGTGCAAAACACTTCTAGCCTCTGAGAAATCACTTCCACTTTGCGTTGATCCAACTTGTTTTTGTCGCAAATGAGCCGAATTATATAAAAGTTCAAACGCTTTGGCCTCACTTTAACTTGAACTTGTCGCCACTGCGAGGAAGGTATAAAGAATCTCAAGTTCAATACTGACAGCGGTTTCGAGTACTTACATCTGCGATGGATCCAGAAGGATTGGAAAAGGATGCAAGGTGGATAAGAAACGGCGTTATTTATGTTTTTGAATTCAACGATTGATGATCAAGTCCGCGACGATCGGTTTGTGCGCCTCGATGACGGTCAAAGAACGACTGTTGCTTACTATGCAAGTTCACCAACCACGTGGTTGTCGGCTTTCGCTGTCTTGGTCGCTCACTTACTCGAAACACGCAATATCATAAATATGCATCTGGACGCGTCCAAGAATCGGACTTCTTCTTATTCTTTGGTGCCGGCGTGTCATTATCAAAATGTCATTAGCAGATGCATCTCATTTTCCATTTCATCAAATCTTATTCTTAATCTATATCTTTCTCTTTTTTTTTGTTTTGTTTTTTTCACATAAACCCGTTTCAGGATCCAATTTTTAATTACTGCTGTATACACATCGTGCCATTCAGCAAACAAACAAAAAAATAAATCCAATTTTGCGAGTTAGATATATGACAGCTATCTGAACTCTTTTTACTGCCAATGAATAAACAACATTTTTTCATACTTGTTTACTCTCTTGAGTCAAACTGAATAAATAAAATCAAACAAAAAGTACCAGGTCTTGCTATGCTTTAAAAATAGCGTGACAAGTCAAGAATCACGTGAGCTGTGTTTCAGAATCCTCAGATTGTCCTCAAATCGCACAACATTTTTTTACAAGTATATACCATAACTTTTCCTATGAATAGTTTCTAGCTAAGTGTGAAATACTCAAGCCTGATACTTCATTTTCTTTGGTCATGCATATATTGCATATTAAATGACAAACGTAAAGAATTAATAATAATAAAAAAAGATAACCATTGTATTGTCCACGAAACGTGGACAGTCGCGGTCTTTCCTGTCATCAACTTTTAATACAAAATCATCAATGGAAGATTATAAAATGTCCGAGGTATGTTATCAAGAAAATGACATGTCTTCTTGTAACGTGACATATCGCATCGTTAATCTTGAAAATAAAACCTCAGTGGAACTCATAGAAAATTTGATTTAAATAATGGATTTTCAAGTAAACATATGAATTGATCACGTCACATCCAAATTGATATATTCAGATTTGTTAATAGTGTTAATTAAAATAAGAAATATTTTGAGACATAAAATGTTCAACGCCAAGTTAATAGTTATATATGCCGTATGAATGCTCTGCCATAATCGTTCATATGTTTATCTGACAATTTAACGTTTTTATGGAAGGTTGGTTAATAGATTATTCAAAGCTTTTTTTTAATGCAATATGCGTAATTATGAAGTCACATTAATTATTTGCATACAAAATAAGCTGGCTCGGTATTTGTGCCCTACTATGCTCTGTGGACTTAAGTTCTTTGTTAGTCGCATGATGCTCCCTTTTAACGCGACTTGTAAAATCGTGCACGTACGACAATTTTGCTGTTCACTTGCAACCAAACTTTGGCTTGTTAAGCAATAAATTATCATCGTGTCTTTATTAATGAACAAAGTGAGTATGAATATTCTTCAATTTTGCATTCAATTTTCAAGATTGTGCAAATATATTATTTGATTCGGAGAAGTCAGACCTTCTTTAGTCGCAGTTATAAATTTTGTTTCAAATTTTTTTATACCTTTCTAATTTGCATGAAAGGATTCAGCGAATCATGAAAATATGATTAATTGAATTCTTCTCGAGAAAAGGTTGGTCCCGATTATAAAAGAAAACAAACAAACAAACAAAGTTTTAGCTGTGAGAAGATCAGCGAGAAAAAAAGTAAAATTGGACCTTCATCGAATAGACATGTATTCTAGTTTTTTTTCTCTTACCAAAAAATACTTTACTGGAATCAAATTTATTTTGATTTCGATCTTCTTTGGCTCATAAAGTAACATACAAACCTGCCAGTATTATATTCGAAATTAAAATTTAGCCATGTGAACCAGAATCAGAAACAGAAACCTGTGGTTTTTGTTAAACTTATTACTAATTAAAATTTTGTTCAATTATATATTAATTTATTTATGAGATTATTTGAATATGCATTCCAATTGTGAAAATGAATTATTATCCTTCCTTGACAATTGTGTTATCAGACGGAAGTTTGCTATAGATATTGTCATCATCAAAATACGTAAAAGTATGACTGTAAATGAAACATCATAAATACAATATTTCTTTCAGAAAATACACATATGAATTATGCGTATTTATATATTCATTGAGGTGTACATAGATGCGTGCGTAAATTTGCCTCTAATATATATACAGCGGACGACTTCGCCATGGGTTAATAATTGCGAAGTTACGGCGCAAAAAGAATACGAAAAAAACGGAACCGGTTCGATGAGCTCCCAATAAACCCTGCAACAGCTCACACAATTCACACCGAAATATCGCGTTTATAATAACTTACATCGTCTTTTGACTCTCTTAAAATTAATTTTGTCTTTGAAATATAAATATCAATTGCTGGTTTTCATTTGTTTCAAAATGATTTGGACTGCAATTCAAATATAACAACCAATGTTTAAATTTTTCAGTTGATTTCATTTTCCTATGTTAATACATAGCTAATGTAAATTGATTTAATTACTAAGTCAAATGATCAAATCAAAGTTTATAATGCTATCATTTATACTGACTGTGCATTGATTAGATTGCCCAGCATTCAAATTCGTTTCTTTTCACCCTTGTCTTCCAAGTAAAAAAATCGCAGACCTACGTGAGATTGTCTGTCATATTATTTCTATTCCCCATTTTAAATTCATCGCCTTCCAGTAGCTTTCTTGCAGATTAAAAATTCTTCAGGCAGATAGCTTGGAGTTTTAATTTGTTGTTTTTTTTTTTTTTTTTTTTTTTAAATTCTTTCGTCTTGATGTGAAGTTATGCCAGTGTGGTACAAATTTGACTAACTAAAAAATTGATAAGCTAAAAAAAATGAATGAGAAAAACAAAATAAAAGACAAGTTTTGTACGGAAAAATATTTTGTAAAGAAGATAGTGTAGGGATAGTTAGAGTAATATTTTAACAATCGAATAAATGTGCTTTAACTTGAAATTGTTTTATAAAGATGAGATTGATATAAAAAATTGTAATAATATAATAAAAGATTGAGAAAAAGATGTTTTTGAATGAATGCAAATTGAGTCAGTTTCGTTTCATGAAAACTCCCTTTTTTAGTTTGTATATTATAGGTTTGAAATAATTTTATTCGTGGTCATCGAAACATTTTCCATTAAAATTATCCGTTTATAAATAATTGGCAATTATTAAACAATTCGTAAACAAACGAAAATTTATTGATGTTTTGCATCTGTGAAATAGTTTACAAAGTTATACGTCCGACCAAAAACATCTTCTAAAGACATTTGTGCCGGTGTTTTATACGTACTAGCTGAACAGACAAGAACTTGCGCCATGCTTCGACTAGGCTTTGAGAAACTTGCAAACTCGCAGATTCAGTTACACTGATGCGTCGAAACTGAAGGCGTAAAATTCGCGAGTCAAGGTGCACTCGATCGAATGCAAATTTTTTACTTCGAATATAAAGTGCCACTCCAGATCTCCGTAAGTTTATATGCAATTTCGTCAAAAACAATCATGCAAAGTAGTTGTTGCGGAACTGAACAAAAAAAAATATAAACGTTGAAGACAAAAAATATTCTGAAACGAAAATTTTGTATTCAAAAAATTGAAAAATACCGTTTAATAAAATTGTACATATCAAAAAAAAATAGCGTCTATCTTTTTTTTTTTGTATTTGTATTTGTTTCGTTTTCAATTTTTATGTATGAAAATATGGTAAGTCGGCACTGTAGGCACCTTTAAAATCTGTATTATAAATTTTCCCTACACGATAAAATGTCTTTCTTAGCAACGTGAAAGTTACCGACTGATAAAAATGATTTGTGCGAATAACAGAGGAAACCAGTACCGAGAAAAACGGTTCGAGATGGAACTGATGGCGATACAAACATTCCTGAGATGTTTCCAAGGTTTCAATCACAGAACCAAGCCACGTATTTTCTTTAATTTTCATCAGACATTCCGAAAGCTCAGATTGATTGTGCGAAATTTAATTAAACAATTCGCTGGTGCTTTTTGCCAGTTTCTAAGTACACACACAAAATAAGCTTCGATGATATTCGATTTAAGAATACAGTATATATATAATTGTTTTCTACCATGTTGCAACATTTCATTTGAAACGACAAATATTTTTCATCCAATACAGCAATGAAATTAAATTGTAGCATTAACAATTAGCAGAACAAAACATTTTTTATATCGTTTGAGTTCGACATGTTTTATGATCGACAAAAATTTTTAAACATTTTGGTTTTCAATTATGCGACTTTAATATTCACTTTTACAGATATAAATATAACAACAATATTTTTCGTTGTAATCAGTAACGGGAAATTGGTGAAGGGTGAAAAATAAGATTATAGTCCTTCTGATCAAAACTTCCTTTTAAAAAAATGACCAGTGTTACATTAAACCTGACAAAAAATTCTAAATGAGTGGTAGAAATATGAGCACCGAGAAGGTATAAGTATATACCTATAGAGAATACGTTAGAGTGCGCAGTTTGCTGAGACTTTATTAAGTTGCAAGAAAGAAGTGGCGGTTTAAAGTGAACCGCCGTTTTGAATTATAACTGTTTGCCAAAATTAAATTGCGTTGACCTCTTAGCAAATAATTACTGTTCCAAATAAAATCTGTTCCAATGCTCATGACCATAATGAATTTGCATAAGTAGATAATGTTTTGCAAGACAATTGCAATTAAATTTTGACTTGCCACTATAAAACTTAACGTACTTTAAAATAATTGATCAAACTATACAACAGAATAAATTATCGCATTCTTTACACGTGGGAAATATTAAAACCGCTAGAAATTGCCCATAAAATCGTTCCCTCGGTAAAATGTTTATATGATAACAATTTTTATACAATAATTTGTGAATGATGACTTTTTGGAAATTAATTTAGTGGATAGCTACTTTAAAGGATATTGTTCAGGATTCGCAAGCAGGGACAACATTTTTTCCCGAATAAGTGACACGCCAGGATTATTGTGCTTGGCAAATCCGGGTATTTTTTGCTCGCACTTCTTGTACCAAGCTTTTACATTTGGATAAGAATCCAAAGAAATTAAAATCTGGAAAAATGTACAAAAACTTATGAATGATTTTTTTTATAATTACTCGAGTTTGAAGCAAATTGGTTGTTAATTTTCAGTAAATTCAAGTAAAATTAAAATCCAAACTACTAAGCTTCTGCATGGAAAAACTCTTGATTAGTTTGTAACTTGAGATTCAAATTTTTACAGATTAGAATAATCTTGTGCAATTTTTTTTTTTTTTTTAATATGTCAAATAAATTTATACCTGAACAGTTGCCACGGTAGTAGACATGCTAATGTCAGCCAAAGTAAAATAATCTCCAACCAACCACTGTTTTCCTTTTAGAATTGCTTCCAACAATGCCAACGATTCCTTCAACATTTTAATATCATCCTCGGACAAGATTGTTTTGCCTTTAAAGAACAAATCTTTCTGCAAAAAAGATTTGTTTGCTTTTTTTTAATGGACAAATGTTCAAATGTTTTACTTGTACCATTGTTTACTTACAACAACAAATCTGAAGCTAGCGAACAAAACGGATGCCTCAAAGTACATACGCTGGTCGATTACTGCCCTAATTCGTGGTTCTTTTGGGTACAACGTTTCATTTTGACCGTATTTTGATACTAGGTACGTCATAATAGGATGGCTATACGAAATAATGATCATAAAATCAATATTTGATGAAGGAAAATCATTGTCTATTTCATACTCATTTGTACCTTTCCCAAAGATAAAATCCATCATCGTCAATAGTTGGGATGGTATGTTGAGGGTTAATCTAAAAAAGTACACCGAATATATAGTTTGCATTAAAAAAGGTGGTAATGAATATTTAATTACCTTCAGAAAATCATCTTTCAAGTGATCTCCAGCCAACAAATTTAAATCCCGATAGTCTATTTCAATCCCGAGCAGATCAGCCACAATCGAGACAGCACGACAAGGTGGACTCATTGTTTTTCCGTACATAATTATTTTCGGCATAGTGTCGGTTGTTAATCGTTTTTCCTATAAAAATTAAATTCATCATAATTTGTAAATAATTTGGATATTGGATGAAAATATATTTTCAAATCAAATTATAAATTTAATCATTCAAGATGATTGAGAGACGCAGATACGTAAGACTAATGACAGTATATGCTTATTTTAGAAATGCAAAGACTGTACATAACCGTTGAAGGAAAAATAATTATTTGATGGTTACACAAAAATTGTTGTTGTTACTTCAAATAAAATTAGTTTCACTCGTTTTTTTATTTTGCTTGAAAATGTTCCGTTTTTTTAACAATAAACAATGGAATTACAAAAAAATGAATGAGGCTTAAAAAACGTTTCGTTGGAAATTCTGACATAAATGAGTACCTATGATAAATAATTATTAACAATTACATATACACAGGCAGAGGCTGTAGGATATTGTTCGAGCACTCGCGTATTGCAGTTCTCGTTGTAATGTGTCGTAAACTCAGTAGGGAAAGGTACCCTACAATAAAACAATGAGAATATTTTCGAACTCACTTATCGTGAACACATGCAACAATTACAGCATTAGTATTACATTTTAATAGCCAAATAGCAACAATTCTAAAGTCATATGTTTAAATGTATAATTTAGCAGATGTCTGACACACTTCATTTTTTTCAAACAATGAAACATGATTTGCATCCATTGAAAATTTGTTGACAACCTTACAATGTTACTGCATCTGTCATTTATTTCTATAAAAAATATCAAATCTAATCTAGAAATGATATGACTCATATTGCAGCTCATCTATTATATTTGTTAGCAGAATAAAAGTGGACTTTTATATTAATTATATTGTTAATATAACATTCATCAATTGGACGATTAATTATGCAATTGAAATTTAGTTAAATTCGTTAATTGAATCATTTGTTTAATAATTCGTTTGAAAAATAACTGATTTAAATATGTTTAATTATGTTTAATTTTCTTCATTATTAAATGAAATGATTTTCTAAATTGAATAATTATTTTATTCCTAATTCATCATTAAAAACAGCATTCATATTTTGTTGGTATTTTTAAGTAAAAGCATATTTACGTACAATAGATGTACCTTGAATGTTGATACAAGTGGTTGCAGTGTGGCTTCTCAAGTGGAACTGAATGCATTTGTTATTAACATAAGTCTATTTATAACTCATGATTCATGATGAATTGCAAGATTCTACTATCAAGAATTTAATTGACAGATATGAGAATTGGTTTTCTCTCAGCTATTTTCTGAACTTACAAAATTCTATTCAAAATTAAAAAATTATCTATGTTAATTCAAACAACTATCAGTTTTGTAACATGTATGGGTGATATGCAATTGCGCTATCATTGATAATTTCATATGCAATTGCGCCAAAAAGTGTAAAATATATAAGCAATTAGGACGAAACAAATTTTTCTATGTTTTTATTTTAATTTTGAAGTGCGAGTAACCGCGTAAAATTTGTTTCATTTTAGATAACCAACTAAAAGTATATTATATGAGAAGATTGTAAATAAAAAGTTTGCAGGATTCGCAAGATTCTTATCTATTATTTTCGGATCAGCGCAATTGCAGAAGCCCCACATGTATAATTTGAAATAAGAACTAAATTGTATAATAATTTGTTTAATAATATTATTTTATTAATTTTATTATTATTATTACAATATTTTTTACAATATTGTTGTACATCAAATTTCAAATCACTGGTGTAGATAGTATATAACAATGAACTCAAAAATACTCCACGAAATACTTTTAATTTATCTCAGATTACCTCATTTATATTTAACGAGAGGATGGCATTGTCGTACATTGTTGTTGTTCAATAATTTAATTAAATACAGAACCAAGAGTAAACACTTTTGGTTTATTTCAAACGTTTTATTCCATTTAATTAACAACATTGCATGAAGAATTTATTTCACTTAAATCGATAAGACTTATCGTACTATTCGATTGAATATCGTTCGGGCTCTTTCATATTCAAGGCAATTGCGAAACAGAATAGATCCTCGCCATTCTTGCAGAGTTTTGCATATTCAGGTAAGTGTTTCTGACACCTTTTTATCCAGGTATTTAAATTTGAATAAGGCTCAGGCGAAACAAGTGCCTAATAATTATAATTATTCGAGATTATAATCATGTAAATATTTTGAGACAATTTGATCTTGCAAATTGTTTTACCATTATACTTGTGACACTAGCAAGATAGCTAACATCGGCAATAGTGTAATTATCACCGACTAACCAGTTGTGTCCATTTAAAAACGTTTCCAAGAAATTGAAAAGCCTCTTTAAGAAGGTTTATTTCGTTGTCCAGGATTTATCCGTTTTCTATTATTATAAAACAGTTGTTTCTGTGAATTGAAAAAAAAGCAAGTGAAATTAACTGAATGGTATAATTTATAATGTCATATAATATCTATTTTGGAATGCACATCACAATGTTAAATCTACATGAATGATACAATCGATTGAGTTGTCAAAGCGAAAAGTATTGTGAAAAGTCAACTAACATAAAAATTGTATAAGAATAAAAAAATTTATTTGAGTTAAACCTTTTTGAAATAAAAATAATAAATTTCACTTACACAGGTAAATCTCATAATGGCAAACGTAACAGCTCTATTTCCCATATCCCATATCCTATAATGGCGTGACTAAAACAAAGTTTTGAAGATAATATTTTTTTGTTGAAAAGAAACAATAAAACAAAACTGATTACCTACACCTATCCGAATGAATCCGTTGTCATCGATAATCGGAACAATATGTTGTTGGGATTGATCTGTGAATAAAATTAGATGACAATAAAAAAATGATTAAAATTTTGTTTCATGGTGAAAAGAAAAAACTTACTTTCAAAAATTCTTCTTTCATATGATCTCCTTTTGATAAAGTGACCTCACGCTTTTCCAGTTCAATACCAAGCGTTTCAACTGTGAGCCAGACAGCACGAGAAGGTGGGCTTATCGCGGTTCCATACACTATTATTTTACCCATTGTGAGAGGACTGCTAAAACAAATTGGACGAAACAACAACAACAAATATTAAATTGTACATTTGAGATATGTAGAAAGAACTTGTTTCAGAGTTGAATGAGAAAAATGTTTTCACGAACAGTTACTTGTAGCACCAACAAGCTCGGAGTGACAATGTAGACTACTCACCTACTCTGGCTCGAAGTTATAGTCCTTGGGTTGGAGAATATGCCAATATAACAACAATAATACTTGGTTCAAGTTACGTTCACACTGATTATAACCAACACATATGAGCCAATCCATCAGAATTAACTTGCACTTAGCAGTTCAATCAAATTTTATTTCCAACTGAACGGCACACTTTTGGGATTAAAATTTTTTGATTCATTGAATCACAATTAGTAGAACATGTTGACACATTGAAATATTCAATTTTTGTTATAAAAGACACATCTACTAAGAGAGCTAAGAAAGATTTATTTTGGAATTTATAAACAAATCTGAACTAAGGCGAGCGAGATTTCGACTCCGATTGCTTTGCAAGTTAAGATTTATATTTTTTAAAATAGTTTTTTTGAAAACGCTGTTGTTTAAATTGTGGCACCTGAGTACCTGATACCCAAATGTGAGTCACAATAAATTGAAGTATTCATCATTATTTAAATTTCTATTTATTAATTCTTATAACTTTAATTTAAACGATCATCCAGTTTTTATTTGCGGTTGATGAATAATTAGTTTTATTGTTATATTCTTCCCAAATGAATTGTTTATTGTAAAAATATTTGAGTTTACAGACATGCAACATCACAGAGTGAATGTAAAAAAAAGGACGGATATAAAATTAAGACATATTAAAATGTAATAATGACAAAAAATTGTTACAATGATACTCTCAAATAATTGATTTTCTAATTAAACTCAATTTCTCTAATGCATAGCATTTTAGCGTATGATAGCATTCACATTACTTTAAAACTTTATATATTTTTTGTTTGTTTGTTTTTTTTTTTTTTTTTTTCAAAATCAAATTTTGTACATTTATTTTTAATGATCCGCCAATTCATCAATTTATTATTGAAAAATTGATGGGAAAATGATTGAATTTTTGGAATTTACTCTAATGAGTTAACAAGAATGAAGAGATGATTGTATAAAAGTTGCAAGTGTGGGTGCTGAAAGCAAACAGGTGAAATTCGTTTATTTAATTCTCAGTCAAATGATTGTATAGTAGAGTTATATCAGATACTAATAAAATTCACAGTTTTTATTCTAGTGCCGTAAATTTGTGATCTTAAAACAACAATTTTTGTTGTGCTCAATTTTTGTCCAATAAGAATGTTTAAACATTTTGTTGCACGTCTAAGTGAACGATAAATTCGGATTAAATAATTTCAATTCATGAATAAACTAAAAACATTTAACTTTGTCAAAATCCAACAAACGCTTCGTCTCGAAGTTGATTCTTTTTCTTCACCGCCATAACAAAGTTACAACAATGTTGAAAGTATTTTCAGTCTAAAAGCCATAATTTACAAAGAAGATCAACTTTTGTTGCATTTTTTTTTTTATGAAAAAAATGACACATTGACTGTCTCACAAAAAGTTGATGTTGTTGGCAATTGCTTTAATATAAAGAAGCTTGTTACAGTTGCGTTAGTCGGCTTGCGACCGTCTTCCAGTTCACGAGTATTTGTGTTTATTTCACCCTCCTGAAATTACGTTTGACGGAGATGTCGGAATAAAGCAAAATTTTCATTTTCAACAACTGCAAAACATTTTATTTTTATTGCATTTATAAGATACTAGTGACAATTTGTTTGATATCATTTTTTATTTCGTAAATAATGTCTTGCTCTTTTCGGAATGGAAGGTGAGTAAACAATTGTCTGATACTGTGGAAATGTACATTACAAAAAAATGTGTTCAATACTTTATTTGATTATTATATACTTTTATATATTTTTCATTATAGTTTTCACAAATTTCAGATTTGTCTAGCAGGTATTTTACAGTTTACCGTGTTAAATGAAAATTAATGATCTTTTCTTTCCTTGCGTAACTTAATAATTTATAACAATCACCATTAAAAAATACATGAAACATAATAAACCGCGAAATTTGAAACATTTAATAGTCTTTAGGATATAGTGTTTCACAATCTGCTTCCTGACATTTGATACATATTCATAATACTAAAAGTTTAATAATTATTGTGGATGCAATAGTACTCTATGAAGTACCTAAATCTTGGTTTGTAAAAGAAGAAACAAATTATTGTGTTAAAAAACAAAGTATCAGTTATAAATTAATGAACTTTGACAGAAGCGTTTCTTTTTTCTTAATAATGTGGAAGAATTATTGTAATTGTAATTTTATTGCTTAACGTAGACTTAGAAATATCCATTAAATAGAAAAAATGCATTCGAATTTATTTGGTATAATATAATTATATAATATAATTATAATGAATAAATAAATATATTTTTGATTTGATTTGAGTGACGAGCATGGGCAGGAAGGCGATCAGTTATCAGAAGGAGGTATGTTGTACGGAGAATACCTTTGCCTAGACAGAATTTTGTCAGCTCAAAGACTCCTCAGCGTGGAGCATAACAAGAAAGTTCACGATGAGCACTTGTTCATTATCACACACCAAGGTATACACAATGCAAAGCATTTAACAAAAGAAGCCAAAGTAATGTAAATCTATTGTTTAAAATTTGATTTTTAGCTTATGAACTTTGGTTCAAACAAATTATCTACGAGCTGGACTCTGTAAGAGATTTATTCAACTCAGAGATCAGCGTCCACGAAATCTCAAGCCTGGCGCCAAATGATGCAACAAATTCAACAGACAAAAACCACACCATCGAGTGTCTCAATGAATGCAGAACTTGGGAAATATTACAAAGACTCAGCCGCATAGTTCTCATTCTTAAAGTAAGTCAGAATGATGTTTCAATCACTTAAAAGATACAGAAACAAAACAAAGCAGTCTCAGTGAGATATTAACGGAATTATTCTAATGAAATAATTGTTGAAAGAAATTATAATTTGTCACAAATGATCCTTAATAAAACCATTGAGATATGGAATATTTGGTTTAGTGAAAAACAACACCGTTTTTTATTCGTAGTATTTAATTTTAAACGTGAAATTATTTTTCTTTCCTCATTTTTATCTCAATATTTGACATTTATGTGAGTAATTATGCAACATCATGTATGGTTACACTTAGTTTCGGAGAGATCTTGATTTCATACGGCTAACGTTTGATTGCTGATTCAATATTAGATTGACACAAATATTATGAGTTTATACATGAGCTTTGATATTAATATATAGCACCCAAGCCGGGATTTGCGTTTACCAAGTTCACTAATCACGTGAATTAATTTGATTTGCACGCCGAAAAGCAAATCAAAATTACGTTCCGAATTAATGAAATTTAATATTCTTTCAATAGTTTTTTTTTTTCTCACCAAAATGAACTACACGACTAATTTGACAATTGATATAATACAAATACAATTAAATAATCATGAATAAGAAATAAACAGCTGCATGATATTGATTTTGTGAATCTTTGGGTGAACAACCCCTAAAGAAAAGCCAATTAGTTGCGCTTTGACTTGAATGATACCCCCGCGAATTTTTGAGGGTTCTATAATTGAATTTTCACGGCGAAGAATATTTTTGAAATGTACGCAAAAAAGACGCACTTTGACTAGGTCAAGGTCTTACAAATTTTACCTCATTTCCCGCAAAAATTTATACATATGATCGAAATGAGTGCAAGTTGGCCGTTTCAACTTTTGGTCATGCGATACTCGCAGGAAAAATTTATTAGGTAACCGCGTTCTTTCGTTACCGCAGAGCAGTTGCAAACATCAAACCGCTGAAATGCTTCTACGAAGGACCGTAGACTCAAGACTGGATTCCGTCACAAAAATTTTCAGACCGCATACTGAAATGCAAAACTCTGTAAAAATGGAACCAGAGAAATTGCTATATATTTTTATTCATTTACCTTTCTTTTACATTGAAAAACATTGAAAAACGCAATACCAAACATCTGATGGTAAAGAAAATAAAATACCACTGCAATTAATGACAATTTTGTCCGTCATGTTGATGCGTATATATAAATGCTCACACAGTTGAGTTTAGAACGATCAACATTTTGTTTTATTTCAACGCGTCGTAATAACATTCAGATGATCCATAAAGAAATGACTTATTTCTTCCAGTGGCTAATTTAATTTCATGTTGGCCGAACTTTGTCTTCTTTACTGCAACCGTAGAAATACGGATAAAGTTACTATGCACACAGATCAATAGAACGTGTGTGTACGCGACCCATCTCATACAGGGAGCCATATGGTTTCAACAAAAAATAATAATAATAATGAAATGTGTATGTATAATATGTTCACCTGATAGAGACACATCTCTATCAAGGGGGAATGTACACTTAGAACGGCAAAATTCACACCTAAATTCAAAGGTGGATTATTATTAAGAATGTACTTATCTAATATTTAAACTTATATTTCAGAATGCTTAAACATTATGTTTCGCTCGAAATAGGATAGCGAGTTTGTTTGATAAATATTATATTGGTATATTTTTAATAATCCATGTATGAATGTAAATACGATTTTTGCCATTTTGTAGGCGTATATTTCTGCTTAATAACATTTTTATCGATTACAGCTTCTAGTGGACCAGGTAACGATACTGGAAACAATGACACCGCTCGATTTCATGGCATTCAGGGATTATCTATCGCCAGCATCTGGTTTTCAGTCATTGCAATTTCGTCTGTTGGAAAACAAGCTGGGAGTAAGGCACGATCTGAGAGTTTCGTACAATAAAAATTACATGACCGTGTTTGGTCACGATCGCAACGCAATCGAAGCGATTAAGGCTTCCGAACAGGAACCAAGTCTGAGCTACCTTGTCCAAAGGTGGCTCTCCAGAACTCCCGGCTTGAAATCTGACGACTTTGATTTTTGGAGCAAGTACAAGCAGGCTGTGGATATTATGTTGCAGGAACAAAGAGACATAGCTGAGGTAATAATAAGCAAAGCCTGCAAAAAAAGAAATAAATCAAATTAGCATGTCGACATTTCTAGTATAACAAATATATCAAACTGAATTACAGAATCAACCAAAAGAACAAGTTCGAAATTACCTGTTGTCCAACATGGCATCAAAACAAGCGGTTTTCGAGACTATCTTCAACGAAAGTTTGCACAATGCATTGCTTTCAAGAGGCGAGAGAAGATTTTCTCACGTTGCTCTCCAAGGAGCCGTCATGATAACTCTGTATCGTGATGAACCTCGGTTCAGTCAACCTCATCAAATACTCACCGCATTAATGGATATTGATTCCCTCATTACCAAGTGGAGATGTGAGCTCTCAACCAAAGCTTTGAATCATTTATTTGCGAACCATGTTGTAGCCAAAATTCGAAAACAAACAAAAATTATGTTTAAAAGTGTCACTTATTAATTTTTACTTTGCAGATAATCACGTTATCATGGTTCAAAGAATGATCGGATCTCAGCAGCTGGGCACCGGAGGCTCTTCTGGTTATCACTATTTGAAATCCACTTTAAGGTAATTGGACGCCCTCAAATTAATTATTTAAAACGAATAAAAAAAAGAACAAGTTTGATTTGGTTTGTTGACTTTTGCAGCGATAGGTATAAAGTATTCCTGGATTTGTTTAATTTGTCGACATTTCTCATTCCACGACACCTGATTCCACCTTTGACGATGGAAATGAAAACGAAGCTCTCAGTTGGTTGGACTTTAGAAAATTTGAATCATGTATCGGAAAACGGTAAAGCGGACCATTCATTTGAATCTATACACAAGTTGTAAATAAAATTACATGCCAGAAAGAAACGCGCGCCCAAAATTTACATACACAACTTAACTAAATCTTGTCAACTATCTTTCTTTAGAAAGTAACACTTTGCAACTCAAAAGAAAGATTTATTTGATACACTTTGAGCAATCACGATTTGTCTTTGAAGTTAGTCGCGTAACTAACGAACACTTTTATTTGTATGTTATTGAAGTTATCCACGTGGATCATCTACGAATTGGAATTTACAAAACATTTTTCATATAGCTATAGTGGTGAATAATTTTAATTTAAAAAACAATTTTTTTCAAAAGTTCCCACTCGTTGATGATCCACGTGGATAATTTTAATTACACTTATTTGTCAATCTTGAGACTTATTTTCATTTATACAATATAAAATCATATAAATGATTCATTACAGAGAATAAGAAAACAAATCAAAATTGAAATTAGATCGTATTTGTAGCCATATTTCACAATAATTTATTATTTAATATTAAAATACGATTAGGGGAAACAATTTTTTTGATTGAACATTACTTCACATCCAACGAAGAAGCCTGGTGCGCAATTCCTGAAACAATAAAAAATAATGATAATAGCAAGAATAATAATAAATCCTTGTAAAATTGTTGACCTTACATGAAATGTAACAAATTGGTAATATTTGAAATTTGAATAACAAGAATAAAAATTGATTGATTATATGAATTGAGAAATTGATTGTTTACCACACATATTGTTTCCAATGCTGATATACAGATATCCATTGTCACCGAACGCATCTCCCCACGAATTTCTCACGATGTAGAAAGGTGTGGACGCAGTGTTATCGTAGCCAACGATTTGTACGGCGTGATTTAGATTGTTGAATGAATTGTCACAGTGGTATTGGATCACTCCGCCCAAATAATTTTGCCAGGATAGGGCGTTCACGGCGACTGCTACTGGCCCATGAGTTGCGATTGATTGCAACAGTTCATCTTCCGCGTCCACGAAACTGAAATAAAAAGGTATATCAATTAAAATATCACATCATTCAGAATCGAGCATTTGAATTTCAAATGGAAACTTGAAAAAAAATTGATATTCAATATCATATTTATCAGGACATGTGAATGCTTGAATTAAATGTGTATCTGTTCTTTTGCAGTCGTGCATGTAAACCGCAAAGATACCTATGGCACGAGCTTTATCTTCTGATCACGATTTACGATACAAATAAAATTCACATAAATCGAATGCTTTTTGACCATGAAAGTTAATCTCTCGGTGATGTCTTATTACCGCTTAAATATAGCACTTAAGTTTAACAAGCTTACGTTCGAGCTTTTAAAATCAAAACATGAAATTACAAGCTCGTAAGAGAATAAATTTATATCTTAAAAGTTTGCAAAATTATAAAAACATAGAACAATGTCATATAATTGCAAGGATATAAAAATGATTCGGAGTTGAAATGAAACGAGATGGAAATGAATTATTATACAACGAAGCTGTACGCCTTGGAATATTCTTTTATATGAATCTCCGTTACTCCGTTACGAAGGGATTGAAATTCAATCTCGTGAATAATTTTTTCCTCCATGTTGGTATTATTAACAAACTGATGTTTTAGTTAAATCCATATAGCAAAATGAGATCGTTAATTTGTATGTTGGTATACCTATCGCAGGTGAAGTCTGTTACCGTGACACCTTTCTTCTTATTCGAATCCCTGAAACAATTATTTGTCATTTTTTTAGTAATATGTCCATTTCACAATAAATAATTATAATTTAGCCTTTGATTTAAAACATGAAAGATACATACTTGTCTAATTTACAAACGTCTGTTCTTGATAAAAAAGGATATTCTTCGGAGAACATAACTTTTGAGCCAGATTTGGTGAGCCAAAGCAATAGGGTACAGATATCTCCACCCTCGCAACCGAAATTATATTTCGAGCAGTCGATCATCTGTAAAAAAAAATTTAAAGAATAAAAATAACAATAAACAGAATGAAAGTGAACAAATGTTGATAAGTAAATAAGACTAACTTCCTGCACACTGAAATCTAACAGCGAGCCGTTGGTGATGGCGAACATGGATTCTACAACTTCAACGGTGCTAAAAGCCCAACACGCGCCGCATGTTTTTTGGTTTTTTACACGAGTAACGACACCTTTATCGCGCCAATCGAATTTCACAGGTATCTTACTAGCCCTGCGCGTCCTCCCAATGTGACGATGCACACGGTAATAACTGCTAGTTAAGTGCTTTGCACTTCGCACAGGCAGATCCGAGCGCAGCGTTTTCTCCAGGAATTCCTGCTCCGACAAATCGGAATATTTTGTTACTCCATATCTCGCACTCTCGTTCGATACTCGTAGACTATTTAGATGCTCTATTTGCCGGAGTGATCTCTAAAAAAATTTTTATATAATTTAATCAATCAAAATAGGTTTACTTATATTTTTATATTAACAAAAATCACAATGAAAAAAAAAGAAAATAACAGTCAAGTTTTTATTTCAACTTGAATTGGTAGAGATGATAAACATAATCTCAAAGACGTAAGACGCTTGTACATCATGCATAGATAAATATATAGATTCTTATACCTTACCTGAAAGTGTTCAAATCTTTGATCGTATTCTTGCGAATTAGTTCTGTAAGATTTATTAAATCGCAAGACATAGTTGTTAAATTGTTTCTGGTCCTCTTCAATAGTATTGCGATTCACTTTGATTGGCACTGCGAAAAAACACAAACTGACGATCACCGCCGCAAAGATTACGTTTCGCCACTCCATGGCAAAACATGATTGCCTCCGCCGACACTGCCTTCTCACAATGCAATGAGTGGAGTGTGTGTACTTGCGATATACCTATACGCTCCGTATTTGTTCGATGAATTGAAAACAACGAGCAATGCAGATATATATCTTTTTTTTTAATAATCGATATAACAATCAAAATTACAAAAATCTTATCAATTTTTTTGTATAAACATACATATAAGTTTTTATTCTTTGTAATAAATAATAATTAATTGACGGAAGATTAATCGCTCTTCATTTGAGTTACAAAAACGGTTGCCAGCCTTCGAACAACTGACACAAATTTGTGGGATCACGAGCTTCTTGGATGAGTTTTGTCACTTGAACGGGCACAGTTAGTGTAATTCCTTTATGAAGCCCTTGAAGACGCTGCTGTACGCGTGCTATTGCTCTTTGGGCGGACTGATTGGACGCTGTAAAATTAATTGTACAATATTTAATAAGAAAATGATATGTGGCACGTTGCAATCATGAAATATCTATTTATGCCTTAAAATTTCTCTACCATTGTATTTGTTGATAGTTTTCCACGAAGAGAAAGACGTTTCGGGATTTTGAATTGTAGGTTCTTCAGTAATGAGCCACTGGAAGAGAGGGTCGTACAAAAGTACTCTTAACAACATAATTATAATGTCATGTTCCTTTCGCAAAGCATCCAATGTAACTTCGCAACTTCGTTTCAAAACACCATCGACTGCTAAAGGACCCATTCCAGCCTCCATATCACGGGTCATTCTGAATGGAACAGTCTCAGGAACTGAGAGCACGCTGCCTTGCTCAAAAGCAATTCCTAAATTCATTTTTACTTGTTAATCTAATTATTTATTGTTGTAAAAAAGATATATAAGTATGCAGCTGGACGAAGAACAAAATCGAGTATGTGTATCATAAAGACTCTAAACTTATAGGTAGTGTATAGAATACACTTAATTAGTAATTTCTCATCCAAAATTTTATTACCAAAATCAATGTGAATAACTTCACAGGTTTGTTCATCCAGAAGAATGTTATTGAAATGACGATCGCCTAAGCCTACAATGTATCCAACTATAGAACTAGCTGCAACACTTTTAAAAAGATTTGAATCAATAATAAAATAATTAATCAAAACTTCATCATTTTAAAAAATTACATTATAAAAGTGTAAGAATAATTTCTTTACCTTCTGGTATAAGTTAGATGACGTTCGAACCACAACTGAGGTGACAAAAAGTTTTCCAAAAAGAAATATTGGAATGCTGGATGAATGGACTTACAACATTCATTGTAAACTCTTAATTTTTCTTCAATTGAAGACTTGCTGACTTGCTAAAAAAAAAACAAAATTATCATTTTACATGATATGATAACTCTTTATCACTAAAATGATTTTTCTTTTCTTTTCAATTATACATTCTCATACCCTCATCTGCATTTTGCAATTCAAACTGCTTTCATCATTGGGGAAATATTTTTTATGCACACCAGACTTGTTATCTGGTCCAAGCAAGATCGCTATCATAGGCTTAGAATACTGGCACCATTCCACAACTCCCGATCTTTGAGTTAAAGGTACAATCTAAAATGCATTAATTATTAATAAACGCAGTTCTTGCCTCAAATTAATTCAATGAAATAAATTGAATAAATTATTATAATAATGATTACATTGTAAGTTCGCAAATACAATTTTCTTTCCTGCGTTTCTGGATTGCTTGTCAAGATGTTATTGACCTTCCTAAAAAGTTGTTGCATTATAGCATCTTGCCGCATATCATCTTTACCCTGAAACGATTTAAATTCAATTTAAAACAAAAAGCTCAAATGGTCATTTAAATAAGAGATACGAATCAGATCTTAATACTTTAACTAATTCCTCTCGTTTCTTTCCGTCTGTACCGATACAAGTGAGAACCTTTGGTTGATTGACTCCACCAGCCAATTTGAAATTCGGTAAATATTTCTGTACCCCGACAATTCCTTGACTGTAATTGGTATCTTTTCTCACTTGCACCGTTGTTGTCATCACAGCTGCCTTATGGAAGTTGTTGATTTTCAAAATGGCATCTCCTTTTCGTATTTCTTGTTGTCGGACGCCTGTAAGAAATATTTATAAGCAATCATGATAAGCAAATGAATCAGCAACAATGATTTATTCACCTTTGGGTATCGAAGCATAAGCTATATCAATCAAAGCTTTAGCAATTATATCAGTCTCCTCAACAATCTGCCTTATCTCGGTCTCTTTCATTTCTCTAATCAATTCTTCAGCAGCATCAACTTTCGATCTTGTGACTATTTTCAGAGAATCATCGTCTTCAAAATGTACTGAATCAAGCTGATAGTTTTTTAGCATAAGAAGAATAGGAATGCAATGGTAAGGATGTTCTAAAGTCATTCTTCTGATAAGATTTCTGATGTTTTGTGAGAATAAACTCCTGTCTTGTCTCAAAGTCGGTGATATTTGTCTCATCAAAGAAACAAATTTGTACGAAGGAATAGACGGCAATCTCCGTTTCATCAGGTTATTTATTTCAGAATTATTTTTGTGCTTCAACCAGATTGCTATGACTCGGGCGATGTATGTATCATACGAATCAGTTCTTTCCAAGACGTCCAAATAGTTGCTAGAAAACAAAAATTAGAACAATATTTTTTCGCTCATATCAAACATTAACTTACTTTAGAGCCGACAACATGTATTCATTGAGATTGTTTTCTCGACTTTCAATGACGTTGCAGTCATCTTCGTATTGCTTGCTCAATATGTGTACTGTTTTTCTCATGTCGCTATCTTTGATGTTTTTCACTTTTACTTCAGGTTTTGTGCTTTCGACATTCTTTTTGAAAGAAATGTACTCGGGTGAAGAAGTGTACTCAAGTAAATCCTGATAAAGGGAGTCCTTGTATTTTGCTATGATGATTTGAGTTTTCATCATCGAATCGTAAGATTCTTGGGATTTTAAAATATCATAAGCCTCGCTGTAAATGGCTGACGTATCCTAAAAGAGGTGCAATTTTATTTGTAAGTAATCTTGAATGAAACGATTTGGAACGAAAATGGAATTTTAATGAACACGTTACCAAAGGATTCTGCGAGCGCAGTTCCGTAACTTTATCGCTATACGCAATCAGTGCCTTTGCCTTTAGATTCGGATCTATATCTTGTTGCAAAGTTAGATTGCGGAATTTCTGAACGGCTAGTTCCGTCTCACTTCTCGCAGCTACAGCCAACGCTTGTTCAAATTGCATGATATAATTTTGTTGCCGAGGCACGTCGCAGTTCATTGCAGCTATATCTAAAATATCATTATTTTAAATCGACACTAAAACAATGAGTTTATGTAATAAGAGACAATTAATTGTCGAATCATTTTAAATTATCTACCCAATTCTTGTACGGCAATGTTGAAGAACCCTTGTTCCCTTGCTATGCTTGACAAAAGGATGTATGTATTGTAAATCTCATCCTTCAAAGCGGGATGTTTCTCAGTGTCCAATAAATTGCACAGCAGTCTGCGTTGCAAAAGGATGTATCTCAGGTGCTCAAAATCGCAACCCTTGGTTGTATCAAAAAGTTTCCAATCTGCGATCACTGTCTCGTAATTTTGGTCATTTTGTCGTGCTTCCATCAACTCTTCCATTTCTCGACACATTTGTAGATGAGACAACTTGGCATAAATCACTTTACTATTATCTACAATAACACTCAAATTAAACCGTCTGCATTTTTGTTGTGTTATAATTTGCTACTATTATAGCTGTTATACACATTTTAACTTTATATACCTATACTCTGTTCACAAATATCTTTACAAATCAGATTCCTGGATTTGTTTAAACAAATTTTCATCTCCTCGTGAGAATTCAATGAAAAGTATCTCAAAGCATTCAAGTGATTCATCTCGAAAGTTGACTTTGGCTCTACTTTTTTGGCTTGGTACTGGTCCAGTTTTGACCAATCAGCAAGTCGCCATGCCAGCTGGTATTGCCAATCTTCAGTAGTTTCATTCCACTGAGAAGCTATTCTTTGAGCCATCCAGTCGAGACCATTCTGTTGCAAATCATAAACTGCCTCTGAAAAAAGCAATGTTATCTTAAAAGTTTTATCTCAGAATTTCCAATTGACAAGTAAAATTGTATAAAACCTTTGAATGATTCCACATTATGTTTTAAATTGACATCCTGTAAAGGAATCAACTTTTCCCATCTTCTCAGGTCAGCGTAATATTTTTTCAAAGATTTCGCACCATCGTCAAACATTAGTCTGCATCCATGGATCATATCAATGTCTGCAATTTCGATGCAGTGTTTTCTAATGATCACCTGCAATTTAGTTCCATTTTCGTTATCTACTAGATCCAATTCTCTCAATTTATACGTTCGACCTGTCCAGTGGTCGATCAAAAATTCATTATAAGCCATTTCGGCGTAATAAAGGCCACGGATGTTGCAAGAGATATCCATGGCGGCACGCGAAACTGCTAATAAATCAAGCGGAAATTTTTCAGCCGCTGGAACGTTTAGTTTGATCAAGTCGATGCAGTTCAGTATGAGCTCTAAAACTTCCGGGTGACAATTCGTAGTGCTCTCTTCTCCAAAGTGATGTTTCAAAAATTTATTGATACCGATACAAATCGGTGTCAGAAGTTTTTTGTTCGAGCTGATAAGTGAATGAATCAGCTCGGGAAAGATCCTCTTACAAAAATGAATATCTGACCTGAAAACCAATTTTATTTTGAAGGAATTTTTAAAACTTCCTGACGATGACAAACGATGGGTCAAAAAAATCACCTGAATACATTAGACATCTCCTCAAAATGATTGACACACGTTGCCACTTCACAGGTCAAATTTATGATCCAATTGGTATGTTCGTCCCTTTGGTCAGCTGTCCAGATGTGATTTTCAGGACTGAAAATTTGCTTTAATTTGACGATGTTCAAAACTGTATTAACAGATTGTCCATCTTCCAGTTTCCAAAATGGATAGAGATAATCCTTGGGCAATTTGCAGTGAAGCAAATCCGAATCGTCTTCCAACGACTTGAGTAGATCATCTTTAAAGATGTATTTTGACCACACAGAGGAACAAATGGAGTAGAGAGCAGAGTGAGCGGATTCTCGAAGCTCAGAATTGGTAGATATCAAGTATTGAGACAAGTGCATAAGCATGTTGTAAATTAGAGAGAGAAATCCACTGGATGATGTTGCGCAGTAAGTTGTGTAGATACTCCTGGTTGCAAATTTCACAGGTCCAATAGTGCCCAGACACTCAACACAACTGAGCTGGAACTCGGACGATGAAAAGCTTTTCAACATTTGGATGATTCTGAAACAAGAATCTAGGTTTTACGTTCAGATTCAAATGGCAGTAATCTTATTCCAATTATTTTGAACATCATTTACCTTGTTACAATTTGTTCAAGCAAACTGGGCTCCATAATAGAAATCTCATTACTTCGAACCTTTGGTTCCTAAAATTGTGAAACAAAAATCATTTAAAAAATTAACGAATAAATTGTTGAAAATAAATTGAAAGTAGTTACCTGAATTAAGCACAATTCTTTTCTTTTCTTTTTAATTTCGTCCTTCAAATGCCTAATATTCTCTATACTATCTCTGTAGAAAACGGAATTAGTGTTTTCCAAAAACATAAGCAACTCATTCTCTAATGTAGTCACACCTCTCAATCTATTCCGCATAGCTTGCAATTCCCAAAACTTTTCATTCTGAGGGAACGAGACAAGTTTCGAAATTTGTTCGTGAAACTGTTGTTCCTGATTTATTATGAGGTACTCCAAAGTACTCAACGCATCATTGTTTGTCGTCTGCCTCAATGCCAAACGTGTAAGACGGTTGATGAGATGAGGAAATATTTCCCTGATGATCTGAGTTTTTCCCGGTGTAAATATTCGTAAGAATAAATCTAAATATCTGTTGGCACATTCTGCTACAGTTAAGTCCTCAAACTCCAACATGTTCATGAGGTCGAAACACGTACTCTGGACGATGTATGGTGACAAATTGTCAAATTTGGGTTGTGTGATATCTTTTGAGATCAGGTAAGAAAAACTGACGTATTGGTACAAACATTTCAGTCTGTCTTCAACATAAGATTCCGTTGAAGAATAGATTCTCTTTGTTAGACCCGTAAAAATCTGATAACAACAACAATAATAATATTAATAATAATTATAGTAATATTAATAATAAATAAGGGGAAAAAGTGTTTCGGTTGTAAAATTACCTTGACCAGTTCTGCAGGGAATTGCAAAATAAAATATTCATCCAGGTTTTGATCCACTCTGAAAACAGTTTTCAAAAGCTGAACCAAGCAATTTTTCCACTCTCCAACATTTAGATAAAAATTGTCCTTTTTCATAGCGTTCATCTTGATTTTAAAAACAGCTTCAAAATCTTCGGCATCATGTAATTTTTCAGTTATGGTTATAACTATTCGGCTTGCATTTTTCATGAGATCATTCCTCAAACTGTTGTTAACTTCAACTCCGAGAGCGTTGGTAAAAATTTGCATGGCTGCTTGATTTACCGTCCTGTGCATAATCAGCCACGGCAGGATATCGATGAAGCAGCTCTTCAAAGCTTGAGAAAGAGTCACATTTACCGATTCGCAAAACTCGACACTCGATTCTAATGAGGATGAAGTTACAATAACTGAGAAAATATCTTTCATGTATTGTTTAAAGAAATCCTCTTCTGAGGAGCAATTTAAAATTGAGTAAGGAAACTTTTTTATGCAGTCAGCAGGTTTCTGTTTGTTGAATTTAGCCAACCACTTGGCTATAAAATATTGCAATTGATTTTCTATCATCATACGACAACTTTTTTCTTTTGAGGTGGCGTTAAGAATTTTGGTTATACTGTGCGTGCTGACATTCTTTTCTACCTGAAAGAAAAAAAAGATTTTAGACAACAGTTTTGTTTTATTTCGTATAAAATTAAATCATACTTAACATTTGAAATGTATTACCTGCAAAGATAGCAAAATAAATGCTGCTTCGTTTGCAAAAATACTAGCGTAAACTATCGGTTTAGTTATAATGTTGCTGGCGCTAATAATCCAAGGAATACGTTCGATTGAGTTGAGCTTGTTAGAAGCGTTCAAAAGATAAATGACTATGGATTTTATGTCATTAAAGAAAGCCACCTTCCAGTTGTGAGATATCTCGTTACAGTCAAAAATTGCTGGCAACAAATCGGCCATTTGCATCCTGATGGAAAAATAAGGACACTTGAGGTGTTCCAAAATCATATCCTTGGATGAAAGCATTCTATAAAAACATTAAAAACTTTTATTTTATAGAACAAAAATTACGTTCACAAATTTGGGTACAAATAACTTGTCAATATTTACGCTTCTGTTTGAAATCGATCACAAGATAGAACAATTACAGTCGGTTCGAGATTAACAATTTTGCAAAGCATTTTTGCAAATTTGAAGTGAGTTCGAAGCCCGTACTGATTTTGTTCAATTTGTTCATGAATCATGAAAATCAATTGAAGAATATCTAATTTGTTTTCTTCCACAGATTTTACTTGAGTGAAGAGTTTTGGTATAAAGTTTAATAGCCAATCAACAATACTGATGTTCTGAAATTTATATCTATATAGATGTTTGCAGAGAAATATTAATTTTGAGAAAATTCCACTGAAACGGAAAAAAAATTTCATATATTAATATGCATAAATATTAATTTCATACAAATCACTTATACAAAAGTTGTTTTACCTTTCCAGATGTTTCCCTTTTTCAGTTAAGTACTCACTAATTCTCTGGATGACTGGGAAATCATTGACTAAGTCATAGCTATCAGCATTCAAAATGTGTTCCATTACACTTGTCTGAGTAGTTGTTACACCGTTTTTGGTTTGCATGCAGCAGAAAGCTGATTCCATCAGCAAAATGGCTGATTTTGCACAAACTTGATCACTTTCTACTTCCATTTCCAATGACAGAAGATGTCGAATCGAATCAATCATTTCATCAGACACATGATTTAATACGTATTCAGCAACACTTGGCGACGATGCTGCTTCAAAAATCAACACCAAAGCTTTAGTGTAAAATTCAATGCCACTTGATACTTTTTTAAATTGGTTCAAAACTTGATTTTTTAGTTTATGATTCGTTACTTCTGCGCTGATCATTTTCAAGGATGCCTACAATATTATATTTTAATTACGAAAAAATCAAGATATTATTTTGATATTTGAATCCACTTTACTATTTAATTCACCTGGATATTTCTGGTAAGTTCCATCAGGCGTTTGTATTGAATTTCGCCAAGATCAATCAAATCTGATGTAACTCTTATTGCCAATGCTGTTTTAAAGATGCGATTTATAAGTTCATCTTTATGAGTGATTATTTTTGAAATTTGTAATATCAAATTATCCAATTGTTTCAAATTTTTTCTGTCAAATAATAATCGATGTCTTTGATCGTCCATGCTTTTTATTTCATCTTCTTCTTCGGTTTTGTAAACAGTTAGAAAAGAGATGTACATTTTTTCCACATCCTTGTCTGTTTCGGTTTCATCCACTCTAAAAGTAGAAGAAGAAAAATGCATATTATTATTAACATTATATTATGATTTTTTTTTTTTTCATTTTTTTACTCACTTCAACATTTTTTCCAGTTGTACAGGATCATTTGGTGGTCTTTGGCGAAAATGTTGAATTGTTAAACAGATGAGCAATTCACTCAGATCTCTGAGTGGGAATGAATCATCTAACTCACTCCAAGGTATGAACAAACTCCAATTAGTTAATTCCCAGTTAATGCTAAACATGTCCATCTGGTGGGATCTAGTCGATTGTTTAATTGACTCAAGAGAAAAATTTTGACAGAAAAAAAGTAATGCACTGACAGTAAGAGGCGACCATTTAACAATTTCTGCCTGATAAAGTGCGCAAAATTTTGACGGATCGTACACATTTGAGCACGAGATAAATTTATATAACAACTCGTAGTATTCGAGTTTATGGTGATCAGGCATTTTGTTTCTAAAATAGCATGATAAAATATATTATATTTGTAATCATTTATAAAGCATTTATTGAAATTAAAGACTTTACTTACATTTCAATAAATAGTTTAGGCCACTCATCCCAGATTTGATTCCAGTAGATGGCAGTTTCATTTGACTGAGCATTTGTGAACAATTTGCTCTCCAGTTGCATTAAAATGATGGCCAAGTTAACGTAATATGAGAACGAATTTGAATTGTAAGGCAGCTGAAGCATGTTGGTTACATTTTCAAGGATCGGGAGAAAATCGGGACGTCTCAGGCAAGTAGGATACCTCTTAAGTATGCCGATTAATACCGAAATCATCAAATAACTATCCTGCTGAGAAGCCAATTCAATCGATAAGCTGGTGAACATCTGCAGGTTGTTCATCGCAGTTGGTATGAAATCTGGACTATCGAGTTGTTCAAATCCATTTGATGTTATTGTAAAAACTGAAAACCGATCAAACAAATTATTGAGCGATCATTGTTATACATTCATACCGATTGATCCAAGTGTTGAATACCTTCGCACGCAAGTTTGATCAAGCTATCAGGGCCTTCGTGCTTGCACTCTTCAAACAACTTGGCTTGCATCTCATTCAACATTCGTTTCCACTTTGTCTCATCAAACGTTTGCGTTGCATCTTGATAAGATTGAGTTGCTCTCGGATGGTGTGCTCTCACCAAGATCAAAAACAAGTCATAAATATCGCCGTCTTCGTTTTTAAGGTAACTTGTGCCAATCAGATGCGGTAAGATGATCTCTCCAAATTTGCAAAGCTCCATTCGATTATTCAACATTAATGACTGGCATACCGTCAATGTCAAATGGAAAAACGCTTTTTCCATTTCCATTTGAGAATTGCTAAATTTACTCAACAGTTTGGCTGTAAATCAACATTTTGTGTTTATTCTCTTCAATTATCATTAATATTGATGATCTTATATATGATATACAAAACATATTCTGACGTTCAACAGAATGAAAAAGTTTTTCTTACTCATAAATGGCAGTTGCTTTACAACATCGGCGTTCAACTTTTTATACAAGCAACCATACTTGACAATGCTTTGTAAAGCATAAATGAAATCCATCTTGTAGTAATCATTGTCCTCCTCCTGATAGGCATCCAAACATTTTTCTAACAGAGACTGCCATTCAGTCAGTTTCATGTTTTCTAAATGAACCTCGTTTTTTAAAAGAGGTTGCAAAATTGTCGTAATGTATGTTGGACGGATTCTTTTGTACTTGACATTCTGAAGAACTTTACAAACATTTTTGACAAGCCTGGCGGTCTTCAACAGAGGTAGACTCAAGTTGACGATTAGTTTCAAAAATTTTATTGCGTTATCAGGGAGCTTCTTTTTTGAATCTGCTTTTTTCTCTGTGTTGAGACGTTCGACATCCTAGCCAAAAATAACAAAAAATTCAACAGTATTATTAAGAAAGAGCGGTAACTATCATCTTATTATTCTTACCAATAAAATAATTTGATGTGCAATTTCATAAATTTGCTCCCAATTTTCATTTCCAGGAGCCTTGTTCCTCGTGTTGTCATTTAAAAATTGTACATAATCTGGACTCAACTTTTCCTCGCTTTCACTTATGAATGCCTTGATTAATACAATTCCAAATTATTAATAAATTAAAAAAAGTTGTAACATTTTTTAATATTTTCTATCTTTACCTGTCTTGTTGACGGCTGTGCCAACAAGTTTGAATCCTCAAGAACTGATTCAAAAATTTCAAATGATACTAACATTGTGATGAAAGTAAAATGAACTTATTAATTCACTGTCATCATCACTTTGTTTACATATCTTTTTTTTTTTTAAAAAAGCACACACACCACTTTTTGTTGTGTGTTCTAGACTAACCCAACCTAACCTTTCATTGTGCATTGAATAATACTATGTTTTTCTTTCTTTCATTGTCAGACTAGTTTCTGAAGATTAGATAAGGACGGAAAGCATCAGCCAGAGTTTGAATTTTGGCGCGATTCTAACCTCTATGGTACACACACGAAACATGAATTAATATCCATTCATGTACATTTTCACCTTTAAGAAGATTTGAGAAGAAAAACGAAATTTTGAATAAAACTAAAAAATGGTTGCGACTTCACAGAAACCAGCTAATTTGCCATGGTATGATTTGTTTAAATTTGCCAAACTTAAATTTCGTGTTTTGTAATTATTTGTTTACTTTTCTATAACAGGGTAGAAAAATACCGCCCAAGCAAGTTGGATGAGTTGATATCACATGAAGAAATTATTAAAACGAGTAAGTTTTCATCTTTTTTTCTTCATTTTGTAAATCATGTCAATCAACTTTATTATTATTATTATTATTATTTTAGTAACAAAATTTATCAATGAAGATCAACTGCCACATTTGCTTCTTTATGGACCACCAGGAACCGGTAAAACCAGCACCATCCTTGCTTGTGCTAAAAGAATGTATTTGCCAGCTCAACTCAATTCGATGGTAATTTTATAATGGATCTGATCGATTGAAAAACAAAAATCAATTAATCAATGAACAAAGTGAATATACAAACAAAATTTAAAACAAACAGGTTTTGGAGTTGAATGCCTCAGACGATCGTGGTATTGATATCGTTCGAGGTCAAATTTTGAGTTTTGCAAGTACAGGAACAATGTATGGACGAGGTTTTAAATTGATCATTCTAGATGAAGCAGACGCTATGACAAATGATGCTCAAAATGCTCTTCGAAGAAGTACAATTCATTTACTGTTTTGTTACTCTTTTCTTATTTTATTTATTATTTTCATTCATTTTTTTATTTCAGTTATTGAGAAGTACACAGAAAATGTGAGATTTTGTATAATATGCAATTATCTCAGCAAGATCATTCCAGCATTGCAATCCAGGTGTACGAAATTCAGGTTCGGTCCACTTAATAAAGATCAAATTTTGCCTCGATTGGAGCACGTTATCAGAGAAGAAAAGTTAGTTTTCACATCAGATGTGTATTCAAATAAATGGTTATAAACATCGATCTATGAATCTTAAATTCTGGTTTGCAGCTTGACAGTAAGCGAAAACGGTAAACAGGCTCTACTAACTCTGAGTGGAGGAGACATGAGAAGAGTATTGAACATTTTGCAAAGCACTTGGCTGGCTTTTGGAAATGTCAGCGAGGAAACTGTTTACACATGCGTTGGCCACCCTTTACCCATTGACATCAAAAACATCATGCACTGGCTGCTGAATGACGAATATCAATCTGCCTATTGCAGTATCCTTTTAAAATTTCGATTTTTTACACAATTTTTTTTTCACTATGTATATTTGTTTTATCCTTAAAACAAAATTTTAGAAATCCAAGATCTGAAAATTCAGAAGGGATTGGCTCTGCAGGACATCTTAACGGAATTGCATGTACTTAGTAATCAAAGTCAGTATAAATTGATCGGTGAAACTTAATAATCGAAAACCAAGTTTAAAAAAATATGACATTTGATTCAAATACTTGTTTTCAGTTGAATTTCCATCCAAGATAGTGATTTCCCTTATCATAGCCATGGCAGAGATCGAGAAGAGAGTTGCCGCAGGAAGTAACGAAAATGTTCAGCTGAATTCGTTAGTAGCAGCATTTCAGAAAATACGAGATATGGTAGAATAATTATTATTTATATTTTTTATGTATATGTATATTATTTAAGAAATGAAATCAAGAAATGAATACAACCATATTTTGGACATTTTTGCTTTAATGAAAAAATACAAACTTCTTATTCAATAGAAATTGCGGCAGTAAACAACTTTTTTCATTCATGTAAATCAGTTTGGCCAGTTATGACAGTTGATTCAATTAGTTTTAATAATAACCACCAAGTTATTACTCCATTATTTGAAATAACAAAAAATTAACTCGCTGATAATTAATTAAATGAACACAAGTAATTTTTCTATTTGTCAAAGTCGATTTTTGAAAAAAAAAAAAAAAAAAAATTAACTAAAAAGAAATGTAACAACTATGTAGTCAAAAATTGTAAGACTCTTTGGACCTGAATAAATTGAAGCTACAAACTTGTTCGTATTAAGATGAAGGCAAAGACCGTTTTTGAACAGTGTTGTCCCAAGAACAAGATAAGAGTTCGTTTTTGTTCCACGCCAAGCTGCGAACGAAATCTGTGTGTAGATTATCTTCCATAATAATTGCATGATCTTGCTCGCAGTCCATAATTTTAACTTTAGCATCGTCCGCACAGATAGCTGCGATGTTTGTTCTGAAAAAAATTAATACTTAAAAATTGAAAACTTAAAGTGTAAAAATAATTAATTAATTTGAACACTAGTTACTTTTCTGGGTGATATTTAATCTTCTGTATCCTCTTTTGGAAGATTTGATTCTCATTTAAAATCTCACTTGGATTTCTAATGTCCATTATTTTTAGAAAACCGTCTTCCTGTCCCAGGACAAGGATATTTTCGTTGTCTGGTTTCCATTCAAGAACTGATAAACCACACTTGGCAGTATACAATTCTAAAATAAATAATAATGTTGTTTTCAACAAATTAAGATATATATGTATAAAAATAATTTTAAAAAGTTTGTTATACCTTTAGCATGTTTAGAATTCCTTATATCCCAGATCAATGCTTCACCAGCCCAACAACAAGAAGCAAATACATTATTACTCATTGGTCGAGTCGCAACGCTAGAAACCTCATCAGTGTGAGCAGGCATATAAGAATAGTGAACTGAAAGTTCTCCTGCGTCCCAGATTTTGATACTAAAAAAATCTGTAATTAGTGTTTAAATTCATCAAGTGCTTACAAGAAATGAAATTCTAATTTTTGTACCTGTAGTCCATTCCTCCAGTTACGAAATTCTGTTTATTATGAAAAACTGAAATTGTCATTACACTACTATCATGATTACAAACGTATCCAATCAACTCCATTTCCTTTGCTTTAGTGTCATCAGTGGTCTTCAATTCTATAATTTGAATAATTCCACTGTCTTCTCCCACAATGTACTTGTTGTCACTCAAATACACTGCGTCGGAGATGCCGGTTTCCGTTTTTTTCACGGCTAGTGGATTGTTTCTTTCTAAGTCCACCGAATTGTATATTGAGATTGTACCATTCCAATATCTGTCTGTCATGTTACTTGCCCCAAGAAAAAATGTTTCATCTAAAATACAAACAATAACACACGCATTTACTTCACTCTCTACAGAATGAATATTATTTTAACAACTAAATTGATGGTAAGTTCAATATAAATTTAAACAAACAATGTATTGGATGAAATTTTATAAAATTAAAAAAATTTTAGAAATGAACATATAAAGTTTTTTTTATGTTATACAACAAATAATTTCAAATCTGTGTGATCCACACAAAATGTATATAACCTCAAAAGTACCTTCGTTGATTAATAGAACTTGCAATTGCTTGTCAGTCACAGATAAACGATCCGTCAGATTTCGGTAGACCTCAGAATTCAAATTCGGGTACACATGATGATCGATTAAGTTGTCCATCTTTCATAAATTATAGGATAATAAACTGAACAAAATCGGTTTGTACAATCCGCAAACGCCGCTATAAGAATCAACAAACACAAAGGACCGTAACGTAAACTGACGTAATCCGTAACCGCACGTACACTTTCTTAAGCGTAAAAGGTTAGTCGCGGGAAATCAAATAGTTTTATTTGGAAACTTGAAACAAAAAGAAGAAGAAAAACGAATAAAAAAATATTGTATCAGTTCAAAATAATGTTTATTCTATTTTTAAAAAAATTTGAAATTCAAATGACGCGGTTATTTTTGTTGTCCAATAGAAAGGTCGAGTCGTGTCACTCGAAACTAAACTGAGTGTTAGATAGTTAGATCTTTGCAGTATCTTGCGAGCCGAGTGAGAGTGAAGAATGTCGTGTCCGACTGCTCCGTAATTGAATGCCTGTGAGGAATGTTTGACATTTGTCAAATTTAAGGTTAGTATTACTAATGATCACGTAGACAGAAAATTGTTCAGTTGAAAAAAAATGAAACTGATGACAGACAATGAGAAACGAATAGATGACAAATCATACATTTCATAACAATGTATATTGTCAATCTAAGGTTAAACAATAAAACGTCAAGGTTGCAGCTGAATTTTAGATGAATTTACATTAAAATTTGGATCGATTAATATCAACGGTTCTATTAAATTCCTCTCAACATTCTTTCTAATTCTTATGTCGATTGAATGAGGTGACTCATTTATTAATTTCACGTGAGTCATATTTTGAAATTGTTTTTTTTTTTTTCACGAATATACATTCAAAAGAATCAGTGTTTTGTAATATAATGCAATTTTTCCTTATCTCGTTCCTTCGAACACATTTGACGATTTAATCTACTACAAATTTTTGTATATTGATTTTTCTTTATTATTTTGATATTCGTCATTGAAATTTTTGATTGTGAGGTTGAATACAATTTGAATTCATAATTAACAAATAGGTTCAAAAACTACTAATTCTTTAAAAATGAAAGAAAGAATAACTGAGTGTGTGATCTTAAAACATGGAATAGAATCAAGGAAGGATGTCGATTTGAATAAAAAAAAATAAAGAATAATGCTTGGTTGGAACAATGTTGTTTGATGGTGTGTCTAATGTTGTTGGTGCTATTTCAGATGAGCTAAGAGCACGCGAGATCAACGATGGAAGAAGCAGAGGAAGCCATGCCGAAGAGCATTTACCAAGCTCTGGTGCAATGTTTTGCCATCATTCTCTGCGGCTACATAGCTGGACGGTTAAACGTAATACGAAAGTCCGAGGCAAATGGACTCAACACCTTCGTGGGAACTTTCTCGCTGCCATCTTTGATTTTCATGTCCCTCGCAAAGCTGGACTTCTCAATCGTGAATTGGACATTCCTCGGAGCGGTGCTGGCAGCCAAGAGCATAGTATTCATAACAGTTGTAATAATCAGTCTGATAACCACTCGACCATCAAATCCAGGAAGGGCTGCTCTATTCGGCATCTTCACAACGCAGAGTAACGATTTTGCCATCGGATATCCGATGATAAAGGCCTTGTACGGTTCTGATCACCCGGAGTATTCAGATTATTTGTACCTTTTGGCTCCGATTTCTCTCGTTATCTTGAATCCTATCGGGTTTGTTTTGCTGGAAATCGGAAAACGAAGAGCAGAGGAGCAACGACTGGGATGGCAAATGGTGACAGCCGTGATGAAAGGAGTGGCCTTGAATCCTATCCTGGTGATGACAATTCTGGGCATCCTGGGGAACATGATATTCCATCACCAAGTACCTTTATTTATAAGCAGTGTGCTCGACGTTTTTAGTAACGCGTTTTCTGCAAGCGCGCTCTTCCTCCTCGGACTGATGATGGTGGGTAAGGTACACAAATTGAAGGGAGTGGCCCTGGTCATACCAGGTATTCTTATCTGCATCAAGCTGCTGGTTCTTCCAATCATCATCAGGGAATGCGTCAACTTCCTGAACGCTGGAATCAACTCGACGGACACAAATGATCTCAGCACATTCGGATTTCTCTATGGAACAATCCCCACGGCTCCAGCTCTGTTCATCTTCACACTCAAGTACAATGTTGATATTGACCTCATAGCCTCGGCAATGGTCGTCTGCACCTTCCTCTCGGCTCCACTTATGTTTGTCTCCGCAAAACTCATCTCTGCGATCAACGCAAGGATCTACTCTAAGGATCTCAGAGCTTACTCACTGGACGTTTCAGCGATTTCTTTCGCTATTTGCATCTGGCTAATACTTTACTTCCTCGTCATAGAGAAGAAACGACTTAACAGTATAGTACACAGGTGTACCCTATTTGGCTTGGTGATTGCCCAACTTGTTGCTTCCACTGGGGTTATCATCTGGACCAAGTTGCCACCCTCGGAGGTTGGCTCGGCTCTATGGTACACCCAGTTCATTCTCATCACCACCGGCGTTTACTCGAGCAGACTCTGGACAGCAGCCATCGCTGTGACTTTAATGTTCATCAGCAGTTCATCGCACACATTCGCTGTAACCAAAAACCTTCTCACCTGGTTCATGTCCATCTGCTGGGGTTTGCCTTTGTTGATAGTAGGCAGCTTGTGCCTGTCAATAAAACCTCAGCCTTCGAATGAAAACGACGACCTTGTGACTCCCAGTTTGCAGCTTGGAAGGGTCCAGGTAGCGATTTCCATCCTTCTTCTGATCTTTGTCTTTGTCGTTACCCTTGGCTGTTTGATCATGCAACAAAGGTACAGAAGAAGACACGCGAGCCTCATCTCCCCGAGACCAGTCGTCGACGTGGAGGACCTGCTGCCTCAGAGTGCTTGCAACAGTGACTGCGAACCTTGTCTGAACCAAACCGAGCCAGATAATTCGGACGATACAAAATATCAAATCCTTAACCACGTGATACTCCTTATCCTACTCTGTTGTTCCATGTTTGTTGGACTGTTCCTATCAGTGGGAGTTCTTGTGATGGAAGACATGACTGGAATTTATGCCATGTTAGCATTCTTGGATGTTACTCTATGTTTTGGACAATCGTTTATAATCCTGGCAATCTTTGGTCTCCAGTTGAGGTTCGAACAACTAGGATGCTGGATCAGAAGGCAGTGGCAGAAGTGCTGTGGCGACAGTCAACTTCAATTGCCACAAGAAGATGCTCTCAGTGATGAAACCAAAGAGATCAGGGACCAATTTAAGAGGTGTCACCTGGCAAACTGTAGGAGTTCCATTGCGGTCTGCAGGAGGAGGCTCTTGAGGGTTTACAAACAAGTTTTTACTGGATCCGACTTCGTCAACTGGACGATCGAAACGGGCCTGGCTAACACTAGGGAACAAGCGGTCCAGTATGGCAAGTGCCTGCTCGAGAGCCGAGTGCTTTTCCATGTCGACGGCACTCAACATTTTTCTGACCATAATCTGTTGTATAGTTTTGATGCTTAGATCCATTTCTATAACGCACACTTTTAAAATGATACCAATTCAAATTCTACCGTGTTACAAATAGATCATTTTTCGTTATAGAGTTACATCATACTTAGATGATATTTGACATATCATGATAGCACAATTTCATCAGTTCCATTTAAAAATCAGGTTTTAGTGACGCGGAGCTCTTTTTTAGTTTCCTTGTAAAAACATTATTTCACTATGGTGACTTTTTATATTTGAAAAAGATTCTGGAAGTCTCTTGTAACAGCCATCAGGATACTTCTGATTCTAGTCACGATGTTTTATTTATATTGTAACAACGAAAAGAAAAGTTTTCTTTCTAATTGCATATGAACAAATTTTATAGTTTCAGAGATAACCAAGAGAAAAAGTATCTATTTTTGAAACTACATTTATAAGTAGATGATTCCTAAATAGCCAAACTATTGTATGTATGAGTTGATGAACAATTTTTTATGTATGATGATTAGAAGTACTGGGGGAAATCGTGCTTCAATATGTGAATTATTTACATTCATTCTGTTAGAAATAATTTAAAAGTAGATTGATATTTTGTTTAACTATGTCTATATTTTCAGAGCAGCAACGAATTTTACCAACGTGATTTTAATATTAAATGTTTTTAATGTTTAACAAGTTTTCAGTTTGTCAGATCTGTGAATAACTGAAAGCCAAAAATGAATAAAAAAACTGTGCGTGCGCGTATATATGTGTCTGTCTGTGTGTGCCAGAGACAACTCAGAGCAGTTGTGAAAAATTAGTTGGTGGGATAATTGGGACACTTAAATAAATTTGCAATTTTATAAAAATTAAATTTGTCTTCTAGAGATACAATTGAAATTAAAGATCAGAATAATTTGAAAGACTAATACAAAATTGTTTTATGAATTTTTAAACTCAAGTTTGACAGAATCGCATATAATTCTGTGTCACAATTATCTCAACGGCCCCTATTATTATTAACAATGAAGTTAAAGAGCCATACTAACTATTTTCGTGATCAAAACATTGTCATTTGTTATATATATCATTAATTTCTAAATTTACAAAGCAGTATGCATAAATGAATTGTAGTATTTCATTATGATTCAGGTAATTGTCATAATTATATATATATTTATATATAAACACTTGATTAAATGTTTAGTTGTTGAACTGTGGGATTAAAGTTTGATTAAAACAATAATTTTTCAATAAACAATGCATTTGATTTAATTTATTTCCTGTCTAACATTATGGTGCTTTTGGTTTGATATTTCAAAATTTTTGAATCAGGTGTGAAATCACTAGGTGGCAGCACTATGAAGCGCTCATTCCCAGGGTTAATGTAGTTAGTCTATTTTCTTACTTGTTCTCTGGTTCCCTTCCTATCATTAAGAATTGTAAGTCAATGAAACAACTGAATTAAAATACGCACGAGTAAATAAATACAAATAAATAAAAATGTATCTCATGTTTTATCTCGATGAAAACAAGAGACGCGTTTATACGCTAAAGGTAAGCATTAAATTAAAAATTGAATATCTTTAAATAATTTTCGTCTTGAAAATTGAAGAAAATGTGACATCATAACCTCTCGATTTATTTACTTATTTCACGAAACAATGTATTTCTTTGTAGAAATTTGACCCGCAAGGAAATCCAACGTTATCAGCACACCCTGGTAAAATTTTTTATACTTTCTTGTATTTTTTAAATATTTTTTTGAAACTGAGTTCTGAATAATGAACGTTCCTGAATTAACACAATTTTACTTTTTACAGCGAGATTTTCACCCGAGGATAAATATTCAAAGGAAAGGATAATTGTTAAAAGAAGATTCAACCTGTTGCCAACGCAACAGCCTTTACCATCTTACTAAATCAACAATCATGTGCATTTAAAAAGATTACAAATTAAATAAAGCTATGATGAAATGAATTGTATGTACAATTGTTAGCAAATCTGTCTAATCAAGAATGGCTTCTACAAATTAGCCGACCGGACCAGGCATATTCGCCAAAGTCTGCCCATATCACTATAGCAATGAAATGTAAATAAATTCACACATCTTATCATGACATGTAATAATAAATAGTTAATACTTTTATGAAAGTAATCACAAGATAAGTTATTTGTGTCTATTTCTTCACCTTCATTTTAAAATAATTTGTATATTAAAAATTAATGATTTATTCATATATTGAACAATTAAGAGTTGCTGATAGAAGCGGTAACCAAAATTAAAATTCTAAGACACAATTTGATTCGTTTATTTATAGCGATCTTTCTATGTACATCGTGACCATATGATTTAAAACATCACAATTTCATTGTGTTAAAAAAAAAACAATTACTACGGTCCAATGAGCCACTGAACCGATGGCGTCCCATTGTTACAATCTCAATTAATTCATTCGACCTTCCTGAGTTGAGTTGGAGATATTATTGATAAAATTTAAATAAATACCAAAAAGCGTTAATGTTCATTCAAAATCATACACGCGTAAACATGTAAATGATAATTTTGAAAGACATTAAAGAAAAAAGGACAACCAACAAGATTGTTGGATTAAAAATCAAGATTCTAGAGTTTGTATTGTTTTGAGTTCAACAATGATCTGAACGATCGTTTTATTTTTGATTGTGAAAAATATAAGAAATGTCACTTTTGCAATTCTTGTAAGGAAGGTGTCATAATTGGTCTATTTCGATTTCTAGATCTATCGATCGATCAGACGTTCGCAGCAACAGACGAGTGGGGTAGTACGCGTTTAAGCAATGCCGTACTTCTTTTTGAGTGACTCTGGCATCTCTGGTGGTGGTGGACGCGGCATGCGCAGCCATACTTTGACAGCGTCATAAATAAACCACTGCGCAGCAGTGAGCGTACCGATCATCACAATCCTGGGTACCAAACCCTTCCAGACTCCGGCAAAGCCTAACTTCTTCAACACATCTCCAGCTGTGGCTCCCTTCTCTTGATTCAATTTCGACACAACCTAAAATTATTAAAAGTTTATCATCTGCATATCATTTTATTATTAATATTGTATTTATTATTTGATGCACGCATCAAATAAAACTTACGGAATCAGCAGGATGAGATACAACAGCACAGAAGACACCGGCAATATAACCAGCAGCAAAAGTAACAACAAGCTGTTCTCCCTTGCTACAATCAGCACGGGGTTTAGGTACAACGTGTTTGTACAAGAGTTCAACAGTTCTCTCGAAGCAAGCAAACTTCATCATGGTGTAAGGAATTTGTCTCATCCACAAAGGTACTAAACCTTTATAGAATCCGTTCATGCCTTCTTCGGCGTACATCTTGGGGAAAGCCTCGCGAAGTGTGTTCGCGTAACCAGGCATTGTTTGGATTCGCACCTTGGCGGCCTCGAAAGGCGCCAGACCGATGTCAGCAAAGAACTCGGCCGATGCAGATGAGATCAAGTAGAGTGAAGTTCTGTACTCGAATGAAAGCTCCTCGCCAGCTAACGCAGCATAGTACACTTTGAACACTTCGTACAGACCGAATTTGAACATTCCTTGAGTGGAGTATCCGAAGAACGTTGGGGCCCATCCTCTGGCCAAGCCTTTCATTCCACTTTCGGCCAGTGATACCTGTTGTACATTATTATCATTATTGATTTCTTAATTCAATAATAATATATTGTTGAAATAATGTTAGATAGTTACCTTAAAGCCATTAAACACTGATTTGTATTTTTCCGGGTCCACTTGGATACGGCATTTGACTAAATCGAGAGGTGTGACCATGGTGTGGGTGATACCACAGGAGAGGATTCCACCGAGACCACATAGCAAGAAATAGTGATTAGAACCGAATTCGCAGCTATCTGAAATCAAATTAATTCCATCAAATTTGACTGATTTATTATTATTATTATATAAATCAAATAAATGTAGAACGGAAGTATATGAAGATTTAGCTTCCAAAGGTTATGTTTAAATTGCTGTACAAATTGTTTTTATAGTCATTGACTTATCGAATGAATCGGTAGCCGGTGACTTAAAAAAAGATGCACACTTTTCGTGCCATTGAGAATGTCTCGCCCTTGATGTTCTGAATTAAAATTTGGCAAGGGTTCAAACTTTGCAACTACCTGCTAATACATTCCGATGCATCACAATTTTTTATGCAACGCTAAATCAATTGTTAATTATTATTTATGTATATCTTCATTAGATATAACTCATTACATAAACATCAAGGATGCGGAAATGTTCTAAATAAAAAAAACTAAACCCATTTTGTATAAACTCAATCTCAATCTCTTATATTTCTGATAAAATTGTAATTTTGTTACCATTTCATTTCTAAATTTTACTTTGTTTTGCTACTAAAAAAAAGTAGAGTTATTCATGATCTGAATGGATTTTTGAGTAAAATTAGTCTGAAATAAGATTTTTTAAGTTAAAAAAATGTTAATCCAAGGCTTGTATACCATCCAAGATGGCTGCCGTTATGCAACCCTGTCACATTGTTCCAATAACCCAATGAATACCAAGGTGAGGTTCAAATTTCGGCATTGGCTTCTATATCATGAGCAGAGTATACAACAAAATAAAAAAAAAAATGACAGAAATAAAGCGAATTGTTGCAAGAAAGATTGTCATCAACGTGAGAGTGTCAATCAAAGATGAGTTTCTGTCATTATGTTATTGCTAGCGACCATCTCTATATCCATAAATCCGATTACATAATTGAATCTAGTATATCAACGTATTGAATTCGAACAATTTCCAAATGTCCCCGAAGTTGTACAAAAGTCACGTGTGAGGTCACACTTTAACCAAAAAACTTGAACCGACTGAGAATGTTTGAACAACAGTGAGATTTCCCTGCAAAATAGATAAATGTAAACAATAATAAAGGTCGATAGTGATAATAAGATCAGAGAAGAAATTTAAAATTTAGAAGCGAAGATCGATGGCTCGACCTTTGAGTGACATGCTCACGTTTGGTGATGTGTACAGTTGGTACGTTTTGTTAGCGTTAACTTGTGAAATTCGCTTGCTCAGGCAAAAGTTACCTCCGGCTTCAACTGCAGCGGCACCGAGTACCCGGTTTTTGACAAGCCCTTGGTCGATCTGTCCTTGACACTTGGCAGTCGGCAGCAACGGTCCGAAGGGGCTCATTTTCGATGCTTCCAACAACGACGACCACATGATGGTACGATTTTCACTTTAGACTCTGCAACGGAGCACCAATCTATTGCAAAATTGCTTGATTAGATATTTGGCAAACAAAATCGAGTCGTTGGAGAGTCTGGTGAAACTTACTCTGATCTACACTCTCCACGGGACTGGCCACTGGGAGTAGAGGCAGGTCTGTTCTCAAGTCTCTCTGAACTCAACGCGCGCGCTGGCGTCTCGGTCTTCTTAGTTCGATCAGTGGCGTAGATGGCGTCAAGGTATATGTATACGGTACTCTCTTTCTCTCTCTCTCTCCACTATACAAATATATATTTTATTATTGAGGGAACTTCATATAAATGTGCTAACTGGCAACCCAAAAAACAAAATAACATACCTCGTTTAACATTATTTTTTATATTTTAAACAAAAATTTGCATTATCAATACATCCAACGAATAAAATGTCTTTTATCTTAATAGATACAAAGAGTGGCATATTACATTTTTTGCATCACTTATTTTGATCGTGATTTGATTTTGTGATGTCGATGCGCGCGCATTATAGCTCGGTCCTACTCTCTACAATCTCTATGCATCAAGTTAACTGCTATCTCCTAGCGGCCAACTTCAGAGGTGTGTCATAATCTTTTTCCAAAAGGGGAAGGAATCTCACTTTTCTTCTAATAGTGCGTCTGTTGTCATATTTTATGAAGTTTGTTGATATTGTTTATACATTTCAAATATTTTATTTGATATTTTATAATTTTTAACCTTTTCGCGGGAAAGATTTTACAAATTTAGATTTAACTGAGAGGTTAGATGTGTAGATGGCTCTGCTGTTGGTGCTTCTTAAGGTATAGATATTCAGACCATTTAGACCTTGCTCGCGCAGCTTTGGATGTTTTCGTGCTCGCGCCATGTTTCAAATATACGACGTGAACTTTTGATTTTGTGCCTCAGTGGTGTAATTATTATTGTACATTGGCATCGACAATCACGGCGGCATAAAAGTCATCACAAAAAGGTTAGTTTATCATTTTTAATTACAAAAGAGGTTATTATTTTGAACAGGTGGGAAAAACACAAATCAACCTCACAACTACATTTGTAATTTTTATTAATTCATTTTGCAGTTCATTTTGTTCAGACATTTTTTTGCTTGGCAGTTTATAAATTATTTTGATAGTTTCATATGAAAAATGGCGCCATCGGTTTCGCCGAAATAAACTTATTGCAATTTGGTATATAATAATGATCAATGAATTTGGATGATCTAATGCAAATAGATGAAATGTTAATTAATCTATTGCAATAAAGCAAATGCACGAGATATAAAATGACAAGTTTCCATGAAAATAACAATTGTCATGTAGCAGTTCCTATACATACTGAGAAAAATAAAATGTTAAAAATTCATATCACCGTTAGTGATGAAGGGACAAAAATTGCACCAAGTTATCGAAAAATTACCACAAACTTATATCAAAATTCGATTGCAGCGAAATATACGTGTAATTGATGAAATAATGTGAAATTTTATCATCCCTGATAGCCAGATTTATGTAAATTTTGTGTAAACTTTACATAAATGTTATACAAAAAATGTATGCAAATCTACTCGTCCGCATTGTCCTACATTATTTATATAAATTATATTATTTATATAATAATATTATTATAATATATTATATATTATATTATTTATTATAATATTATAATATAATATATATTATATTCATTGTATATATATTATATATATTATATTATATTATATTATATATTATATAATATTATTTATTATAATATTATAATATTATTATTATATAATTTTTTGAATTTTCTAAGTTTTGAAAAACCAAAAATTGTTTTTTTGATTCGTTTATTAATTTCGACAAAAAATTTTTTAATATAAACGATTTATGTAAATAATTCAGAACAATGAGAAGTTACATTTACCCAAATTTCATATAAATCATTTATATAAACGGTAGTCATCAGGGATAGTATGATATTGTGTTAATTTTTTTGGACTTAGTGCGATTGACGTCTTTTACGTTTTGTTTACTAACAGTGATGTGAAAATTTTTAATCTTTTTTTTCAGCGTATATATTTATTTATTTGTAACGACGACTTATTCTGTATGAATAATTTGGCTTTTCAATCTTTATAAATTCTTTTAAATATATTGATTTAAAAATAATATTTGGATCATTCTAATATAGATTTCATCACATTCGGTTACATACATATACGAATATATACATCATACATGATGCATATAGATTTTACCACTCGTAAAAATTATGAAGTTTTATATTATATCCGATTATACCGCATATACAATCATTGTATATTAAAATATATATTTAAAATATTTATATTTTTAATAAAAAATAAGTATGTTGCAATCTCTCTCTCTCTCTTACACACATGCACACACTCTGATACAAATTTAATTTTTGGATGATAATAAGATAAAGAATTTGCATTCACTGATGATTGAGTTTATAAACATTATTCAAAGCGGTCGGTTGTGCCTCAAAGTCACGCTTTTTCTTAGAAACTCGTCGTCCAATGTGCAAAATGATGTCTCCAGTCTTGACAGCTTTAAATTCTGCGATTGCTTGTGCGTGGGTCATCCCGTGCAGTGGTTTCGAGTTAATAGATAAAATTTCATCACCTTAAATAACGAAATTCCATTTAATCAAAACCATCTTTCTTTGTTTCTCGTTTACGAGAAACGTTGAATTTGAAATGAAAAAAAAAAAAAGTTGCTGTACCTTCTTTGACTGTTGCTAAATCTGCTGCTTGTCCATTAGGGAAAACAGTTTTTACATATATGCCCATATTGCCTCTTGGGCTGTCCGTACCGCCTACAATACTAAATCCTAAACCCTTGAGGCCAGGACCTTTTTGAAATCGTGCGGTCAAAATAGTAAAACTTGCACCTTGCTTTCCTGGCCGAGGGAGAGTACAAAATCTTAGTTCTTCAGCTTCATTGCCTTCGTCGATATCTTCCAATTCTGAATCGGAATTCAATCCTTCGTCTGCATCTTGTGTTCGCTTAAAATAAATTTAAAAAACAAAGAAGAATTTATTCACATTGTCTTTACTATTTGACCATTTTATGGAAACACATTGAAACAAGTATGTTATATTTACCTGCCAGTGTTTTCCACCGGAAGAACTGGGAATATTTGCTACGCTACGACTGGTTCTTCTTTTAGAATGTTTCTTGACTGGTGAGTTTCTTTGTCCGTTAAAGCTCGTAGGTTTGTTTTCAAGACTATCGAAATGATTATTCGTTGATTCGGACGCTGCGCCTGTGCTTGACGAGACTTGTCCGCCAATTTTGAAGTCTAATGTGAGCCGTCGTGGTGCCACGCGTGGAATATATATTTCCTCGAAACGATATGATCCTTTCTCTTGACAGTAAACATTTTCGTACGGAGGGGTCTCGCGAGTTTCTGACAAGCTTCTGATGAACGGTTTGGATCTCCTTGAATGAACATATTCATCCTTACTTCCCACTGAGTTGTTGGCTCTGTTCAAATAAAATGTTCTTTCTAGACAAAATTGTAAGATTTATGTCTTGTTTTCATTTTCATTTTCATTCTTTAAGTTTAGACCAATTTTGATTTTACTTTTTATGTGTGTACATAATTGTTTTGTTCATATTTTGCATTAATACAAAAATTTGATTTACCTGGAGCCTCTTTGGAACTGCACATTTTCATATGAATGTGCATTGATGCTGGTTCGACTTTCAGAATTACTGCGTGGTTTCTGGTGATGTGGACTTGCAGAAGCAGTTGAACTTGTAAATTCAACGCTTCCATGACTCTTGTTACGTTCATAGCCTTTTTTCTGTTGAAACATGAACAAAATTAATATTGGGATTATAATGTTTAAATGCATACATTTGTTGATTGATTTTACTTTGGATGTCGGAGCATCGGTGATGTCTTCTGACGGATAGGCGAAAGTATCATCACAGTTTTTGCTTTTAGGTGAATTTGGGATGCTGCTGGCTTCAGCGAGTGTTTCCAAATTATCGTTAAATGGATACGGTGGTAAGGATGCGGCCTCACATTCTTCGCTATTGCTCAATTTAAAATTATCACTAACCGACGGTGTCAATGGACTCGGGACATAAAAATTTGTCGCGTTATCCTTAGATGAAAACATCTCAGAGACACTCAATGCTTTTCGTTTACGGATTCCGGCGTTCAGTTTGCTAAATTTGCTCCGCAAGATGTGCTGTATATCAACTATCCCTTTTGTGGCACCTTAAACAAACAATTTCAAATAATTCAATCATTTTTATATTGTTGTAATTTTAAATGTTGCTCAGCTTTGTCCAAGCTATAAAAAAACTTTAGTTCGTTATCGATCCAAGTTCAACAAAATCTGCTTTACAAGCATATTTTTTTGCGTAAACATCATAACTTTTATATTGAGTTATATCATAATTCCGGAGTTATAAAATGACTCTTTCGACTAAAGAATAACTTACTGAAAAATCAACAGGATATGTTAACAGAAAATAAAATTGAATGTTAAACAAAGATGGAATAAAAAATGAATCAAATTTTCGCAATTCAAGTACAAATAGGAAAAAACAACGCCCAAAGCTTCTGCCAAACAAACTAAACAATAATTTCATTTTTATATATTCTATTAAGAATAGTATTGTTTATATTAAAATTATATTTTCTTATAATTTTGTTTTACCTGGTAATCGGAGGGAACTTGTTTGAAACAATTTTTTGGATGAACGGTCTTCCTGTAACGATTTGGCAGCTGGAGATGTTTCCCTGCTTGTTGGCACTGATCTTGTCTTGACTACACTTGCTGACTGGCCACGTTCTATTAAAGCTTCTTGTGGATCCAAAGATTCTTGCGTCGAGCACCTCCTTCGCAATTTGCGCCATCTTTGACTTATACTTTTGTTCCATATATTGAGGTCTGCCAAAACATGAGAAAACAATCAAATCAGAAAAAAGTAGGCTAAGATTGAACGAAAAAAAAAATTGTTTTATCACAAAGTTGCTGTCATATAAATTTAATCAAACTTTCATTATTTATATTTTATTTGAATATTTATATTCTTCTTTTGAAAATTCTCAAATGAAATGCGAACTTGCTGCCACTGCTTGACATATATTGTCTGTCAAGTCTTGTTCATATGTACTTGGCGATAAAAGAGTATATAGATTAAGATTACCATGACGCGTCACCCAAGAACGCAAGGGTGTGCCTAAATGCAGATGTGTGCACGTGCAAGATTAGCTAAGAGGGAGAGCAAATTATTTTTACATTAGGGATATGATTTAAACAATGTTTAATAAACTATAAAAAGTGATTGAACAACAAACTATAATTGAATCAGATTTGTAAAATCTGATTCAAATAAATAATCTAGGCAACAAGTTATATAAATATATAAAATGAAAGATAACAGTCAAATGGCATATAATTAAGGATAAAGAACAACTGAACGTCATGAAAAAAAAAGCAAATAATAACAATTGTTTATCCAAGACATAAGAAAATCTGTCGGTATGAATAATTACAGTTGAGTAAAGTCTCCATGATGTATTCTGCGGGATGAGAAAGACCGCTCGCAGATGTTCAGTGAAAGAAATTTTTATTTTGAAGAATTGTGATTGTCTTTGTTTTTGGATAGATGATGCTGTGTTCCGAAGAATTAATATCTCAACGGCTCTTATAAATTCTATTCCAAAAAGTTGTCGCACATTCGATTCAATGATATGCAACGGTGGGTATCGCACGATTGATATAAATCTGATGGGCATGAATTTCGTCGAACGAGTCATCGTGCATCACATTATGACGCCGAGCGGTGAAAAAAGTCACGGTCATAAGTCATCAACAATGAGCGATTGAATGCGAACAATTTCTAGTCTGAGCTGGGGTCATGTGGTCTGATCTCAGTTGCAATTTATCCAAGCGCACTTTCACTTTCCCTGGCTTATCGCGCGACTTCTGTGCCCCTATCATGTTTCCTTTCCCCTATCAATAATGTCTATTCACTTCTGATCCACAACCATCCTCAAGCAACATCTAAGATGGCTTTTTTACACACCCACAAATCCAACATGCTGTTTCTTTTTTTTTTTTATAAAAACCAATCGCATGTTTAATTAAAACAAACTTGTCCCGATCCGCATTCTAAACAATTATTCCCCACTTGAATAAAACGTTCAATTTTTGTACTCCCTAAATGACAAATTTGGTGAATTTGCAGTCTTCCGCGGAAACCAGCATCTGCAACTCTAATCGAAAGAGTTGCATGTAAAAGTAAATAAAGCCGATAATGATGGCTAACATAGTCGTGAAAATGGCAAAAAAAAGAACGAAACAAAAAAAACGAGAATGACACAGACAAAAGAGGATCGGCGACTAAACGGCACGCGGTCTGAGTGCAGACTGAAGTATAAGCGAGTTGGTTGAATCACATTTGTAGCGATGAGGACTGCCGGCAAGTGTGCGTGACTGCGTATCTACAACACGCAGTTGTGTGTCCGTCTTGCGAGAAGCTCGGCCACGGAAGTATTGGTGCATGGACAATGAATGTTCTTTCTTGAACGTGAGCCGATTGTTTGGCTGGAATAGAAATTCACGCTTAGCTGCGCACCCCACACGTCTCCCGCGACGCAGCCAAATCGCTCAGCCTACCTTTTGTAACATGACAATTTCATGCTGACACGTGCAGCTCGATTTTGACGACTTTTGCCTCGGCAGTCATAACTTCTTTCTCATCAACACATTTCTCTGTTTACATATTGTCTTTAATTGATGACCAATTTGTACGCATCTTTATTCGAGGATGAGAATTTTGAAAAACACCCGCTATATCAATTTAATTTGATTCAATCACGTCAAATAGGCCAGCAAATTACATCGTTGGATGATTACTTTGTTTTTAATTAAACAGATAGGTAACCTGGGACATTGATATGCACACTTGTTTACATTATAAGAATGTTGTAATCTGCTATAAATGATTGAGCTGAGCTCTCCTGACTCAGCTCTCCTGATACAACAACGTCTACGAGCATTTTTCAATACGCACGTCCAAGACATGCATGCATGTGCTTACGTTCAATCAACACCACACATCCAGGACAAATCTTAAACGCCTTTGCCACCGTTTGCATTTCAAGTTAAAATTTGTTCACAAAGTTTCATTCAAAGGCACATACGTTGTGAATAAGTTTCTTTTTTTTTATATTTTTTTTCTTCATGTAACTTGTTTTTCAACCTTTTCAGTCGGTTCGTCTAAATAAGCAGAGAAAGAATACAAAAATGTTGGAAATCGTTTGATTGTATAACATAGGACTTGGCTTAACAAAGGACAATAATTTGTAGACAGTATGATCGGTGTATAAATAGAGACGCCAATGACTGTATTATTGTTACAATAGAACTAAACAATTGCAGGGCTTGGAAGAGTTGAGAACTCCTTACATAATTGGAGCCAACGATGCATACAGAACGACTTGGCGTACATTGTACCCATGTATGTGCATGCGTATGCCTCGTTGTGTATACAATCGCGCATTACTGACGTATTCCAAATTCACAAGATGAATATCAATGTCATGCCGTCAGAATGCCGCGATTATGTTGTTTTTTCTTTTCAATTTGAAACATTTGCATTCTGTTTGAGACACCCTGTATGTACATAAACAATTTTGTTTTAATCATAAAACATGTTCAACTCATTTTGTTTAGAATTTAAAGACGGTAAATAACGTTATTTCTTTAAAATGAAAACGAGAGCGGACTTTAAAATTTAATTCAATATTTTATTGTGCAAAAAGGCGGATCGGTCATCTTTATAATGTATGTTTTAATACGAAAAGTAAAGACAATATTTTGTATGTAAAAAGATTCATGGGACGTGATTGAATGTACATACAAAATGAATAAGATGAGGTTGATTATTTTTGTCAAGCAACGCAACTTTTTTTGTCAGCCATAATTAAACAAGTTGTAATTAATAATATAAAGTGTACAAAATCTTGAGGCGAAGAAAAAAAAAAAAGTTAGAAATTAAATTGTGTTTGAATTAGAAGCACAATGGCATTCTTTCGAATTGATACTTGAATTCAAATGAATTGAACCTCAAATACGTATATAGCATAACAAGCACATGTATGTGTTTTGTACATAAGTGGTTGTGCAAGTGTCAATAATCTCTTCACACCGAAAGCTACTTATACGATGATAGGCGCTCTTTTAAGTTTTCTTACATTAAACTTCAATTAGTTGTTTCTCTATTCGTAAACGGCCCGACAGGAAACATTCTTGTAGGTATTTCTGAGCTACAACTCAGGGACAGTGGCCTTCGTTTGAATTTTTTTTTCCTTGCCTAATATACTTGGGATCCCAAACCGATCGAGTTTTTCATTGCTACGTAAATGTGTGAAATTTCGGATGCAAATGGTTATATTTAGAAAACCTCGCAAACAGCTATTTTTATGAGCGTCGAATAACGATTTCACTGAACCAAGCACGACCCAACTGATTGAAAACCATTCACACGTTACCGCAATGAAATTAAAACTAACATGATTTAAATAAATGAAATTGGCTGTGCGAATCAATCACTGTTATGCACAAGACTTGAAGTATATACCGGGAGATAAAAAAAAGTTGTAACGCTTTGATGGCCTGATGAAAATACAACAACCTAATTACGATTCCTCGTTAGAAAGTTCATAGGCCTTTTAGTAGGTATACAAGTGTAAATTTAACACCGAGTGTCAATTGTATGATCAATCTTTTGTTTGTTTATTTATTTATTTTTTAAATAATCCACCAAGTTTTCGACTAAAGGTTTAATTTTAGAACTGAATCACCGGATAATGCACTGAACGTTTGTCGTGATAACAGCTCTGCTTTTCTTGACAATGGGTTTGATAAACCGGCGCCTACAACTGAGATTGTCTAACAAATAATAATTGCAAATTGAATTATAGGTTTTTTAATACACATTTTTTGCCATTAGACATATCAGATCAATTTTTTTTACAAAAGTCATCAAAAAGTAAAGCTCTCTATAAAATGTGCAAAATATTTTTGCACATAAACTTGTTCAACAAGTGACTTATAAAATAATTTTGTTTAAATATCATTTGTTGTGATGGTAAAGTGAAATTAGTGGGTTCAAAAATATATGATTAATTGAGTAACTTTAATTACGTGAACTTTTGAAATTGAACTCGTATATCTTGACAGTTGTTTAGTCTTCTTTCTTGTGATCTGTCCCTTCTCGCGTCATTCAGTGTAATTATTGTGAGAGAAAAACTTATATACATCATGTATTTATTTTATCTCAGTTTGTGCCAAGATTGTCAGTAATCATCAAGTAGAATTAATTTGATGAGATGATAAAATTAGAATATTTAGAAACAATAATAAAAAATTGTTCACCTTTTTTATCGCAGACATCGCACATTACCATATCCAGATGAAAAGTAAACGTTCACGAGAAGAAGTATAGTGACTAATTTTGAATGATTTGAGCTGAATAAAGAAACATGTCAGTCTGTCGCTTTTGAGATTTGATCGCGTGGTAAACAAACATACTGCTCAACACTGATATGGACGGTTTGACAGCAAAGTTTGTACTGATGAAACGTCGAGCATATGGACGCGTGGAGGGGAAGTTGTTTCAATGAAACTCGGTTCAACGGGGTGGGAGCAGGAAGAACTCCAGATCAATATTAGGGCGTAAACTCAAGGGCAAGGGCGATGCCATACAGCATCCCTGCGATTTTAATGCCGGAAATTTTTGATCTATGGTGTTGATTCAAGATTAAACACACACGACCGTCAGGGAAAAGGCGTTAGCCAATCAAAAACCATCTAACTCGCCTTTACTTTTTCTTTATCATTTTAAATCGTTCCGTCCATATGTCAATCCAAACATACTAGTTACAAACTTCAAAATGACCACTAATAATAGTAATAATAACAATAACTGAGAAGAAGTTTCACTTTAAGAATACTTCATAAAAAATGTCAAACATTCTTAGGTAGGATTTAAAAATTAGAATAGATAAATGCTAGATTAAGTTCAGTGATGATCGTTGGGAGAGATATATATTTGTATCATCAATAGATAGTCAACGATCAAAGGTAGACGGATAATTTAATACGAATATGTATACACGGAACTGATCGATCAACCGTTCCTAAGCTCATTGAACTTTCGTTTCGTAAATCGTGAGAATGCCATGGCAAAGTCTTTCACATGGCAATGCATATTTAAACCAAATTTATAAGAAGTAGCCAACAAATTTTTATTTCTTCATTTGTTTGTTTGTTTGTTTTTTTTTTTTTTTTTATTTTTCCCCATTTTTCCAATTTGATTCATGTATTAAAATTGCGTGACTTTCATTTAGTTATAAAAATAAAAAATTTTTTTTTTTCAATAACTGTTTGATAAATTGTTTCCAACTGATTAAATAAATGACTCAATTAATATCGCGCACACATGATTAAAGCGAATATGTGTCTAGGTGTTCACAACGTTGAATCCCATATCCCATGGTTTTTGCAAGGAACTGCTCAATTATTTCATTTAAACGGTACCGCGACTGGGAAAATGTTTATCAAGTATAAAAAGCGTGCGTGTGGAGTGGAAGAATACCACACACAAATCACTATTTCCAATACAAAATGCGTGAATCCTCTGCAATTGATGCAGCAAATTTTCTCTATATAGTTATTAGCATACCACACGACCCAATCTGACGTGCATTTTCACATATCATACATTACCACGATACATATTTGAGCCGTTATGTACATATTGTAAAAGTTCATCCCAATTTGTAAGAAAGCTAATATTCAACAGTAGTATAATTGATTCAATTTAATAGGCAGATTATTTGTGGTTGTTATTATATAAGTTGAATCAAAATTTGGTTGATTTCTGAAAGTTCGATGCGATTAAATATTTATTAATTGTTGATTTATTTATTTTTTATTTTTATGAATATACATTTTATAATGACTTGAACACAGATTTTGAAATATATTTAATTTATACTTATTATAATATAAACATAAAATATAAAATTTTTTTTTCACATGTTTCAATGTTTTTCCTTAATTTTTCATTAGGGTGATACAACTTTATAATTGTATTTTCGTTGCACTTTCTCATCATTACCAAGGCCCTTTTCTTAAGATGCCATCCGTAGATTTTGTTTAACAATATCAATCTAAGCATCAAATTCTCAAGCTCCCACATTATTTCATGTTTTGTTGATGCTATTCTAATTCTAAAACCGCCGGAAGAAGTAAGTTCCTACATTTGATGATTTTTTTTTTTTTTTTCTTTTTTCGTTAACACGTGAAGTTTGTTTTAGCATCTGTTGTAGATGAGTCAACCAATTTACTGACACCATGACCTGCGACAGATACACAGCAACCAAACGGTTCTAATAATAGAACACAAACTGAGTCGATTCCAAGCGTTGTTCTATTAAACTCTAAAGGGACGGACTCATTTGTTTTCGACAAACATAATAAGTTTACGATCGACAAAAATGTTGCATATTTCCATCTCGAATAAATGAAATCCCATCGTTTTGGTCTAATACCGTAGATTTATAATTTCATGATGCTAATAGCGGTTGTCCAGCTGTGGTTATCAATCCATCTCCTGTAATTATTATGTTTCAAGATATGAAACAATTAACTTGTCTCAGTTAATTTGTTACATTTCAATTAGAGCATTGATTGATACGAACCAGATGATTCTTGCGAGATAGAGTATCACAAATGAATAGTTGAACGAATAAGAATAAGCATGTATATGTTAGATGTATAGGATTTAGAAATGTGGTACATCATCTATAGTCAGTTTTTGGTTTAAATCCTAAACACGAAGAGAGAAAAAGGGAGGGGGGGGGGGGTTTGAAGAAGAGATGTAAATTTATTCATTGCAATATGACTGCTGCCGTTATCTGAGAAAACTTTGTCGGGAGCATGAATGCATAAATAATAATGTGCGGTAAAAAATGGGAAATGTAAATAGTACTCACCGGGGCTCTTGTGCTGCTCCTCTCCGTCCGAATTGAGCTCGCAATCGTAGAACTTGATCGACTGTACGAAACCTCGCCAGTTGTTTCTTGACCTGCTTCTGTCTTGATGGAGATGGTCCAACTGTTGGTCTGATTCTTTGACTAGTCCCTCGAGGATATCCGGCCTCTCTAGCGACGCCGAGACTTGCTTCCTCTGTGGCTCATTTTGAGTCACAGCAGCTTCTCGGTTGCTCCTCGAGGTGCTCCTGTGTTTCCTCAGTGGCGGTTGTGGTTGCTTCTGATCGTTTTCCAATTTGTTGTTTGCTTCGGCATTTGTTGTCAAGGTACTGCTTCGGCTTTTCGATACTTGGACCAACTTTTTTGTCCTCAATTGTTCGCCCTTTTCTTCTATCATCTCCAGGGCCCGATTGTTTCTTGGTTTCGGAGCCAATTTTGTTTCTCGTCGTTGCTTCTTCTTCTTTTTCTCGTCCTCGTTCTGAAACATCTGTTGGATCTTCATCATGTCGGAATGAGCCTTGGAGACGTCGGTCATGTCGACTTGAGACCTGCGGCTCTGTTCGTTCCCATTGTGTCTCTGCACAATCGGCGAAGTCCTCAGCTTTTCCAATTCCTGCAGGTCGGCGAGCATTGAGTTTTTCGTTTTCTTCATTTCCACTGTTGCTGAGCTGTTTCGCGGGCTCACCACAACTGACTCCCTGATCTGACTTATGTTCCTCAGTTTGGGTGCGCCAACTTTGACTCCGGTTGTTTTAAACATCACCCTCTCTACGCTCTCAATGTCCCTCTGTCGGCCAAGACGACGCTCTTCGATCATCTTGGCTCGTTCCTCGTCCAGATAGATGTTCCGCTGCCGGCTCGACCTTAGCGGCGACATTCGAACCAGCTTGGGCGTATCTCGCGGATCATCTGTTTGCAAATTGCCTCGGTAAACCATCTTTCTTGATCCTTACTTCTACTCATTCGCTTTCCCAGCAGCTGACGCCTCACACATCATCCAGACCTCTCCACCTGTAACATACACGCCGATTCATTCGATCTGACCTTTCACTGCAAAAAGGTTTAAGATCACAGCATAACAGGATATTATTCCTTTGTTATGTCGATCTTCGAAAGCTGGATTATGTGCAAAGCAGATCTTCCGCACAATTTTTAATTGATACCTTTTTTTATTTCATTATCAACGTTGGACCCAATGGAAAAATAATATATATATTTATAATTATATTGAAGCTAAATTATAAATATGGTAAAAAATAATAATAAATTGTTTGCATGACAATTCAAGTAGGAATTGAGTTATCTTGAATAATCTTACAATAATGACCTAGATGATCCAAAATAATTAGTGAACAATAGGTGCTTGGCGCGATTCTGCAAATAACAAGAAATCACACGAACGCGCATGTATGTGTGTATGTGTATGTGTGTGTGGCTAACCTAAAATAACAGTAATCGCATAAATTTACGCGCCTGGAACGGCAACGGCATTCGTGAAGGAAGACTGAGGTGGGTGTTTTATATGTAGGTAGTGACCGGGCATCTTGCAACATGCACCATCGCTCAGTAGGTGTGATTTGTTAACACTGTTCCTACTTTGACCGCCTGCTTTTTTCTAATTTCCTTTTTTTTTCGTATCGTCCTTGCCATTTTCAATGATACTCAATGATGACATTTTCATCACCTCGCGCTTTATACATGTTACGTCACAATTATGATATAATTTTTTTTTTTTTCATTGTTCTGCAGTTGAATTTCTGATTTATTCCAAGTTGTGAAAATCGTTGACTTGTAAGCAGCCATCATTCATATCACTTGCCAAGCATACAAATCATTCAAGTCTCCAAAGTTTCGAATAAAGTGAACATTTAATTTCTTTCTATTTTGTTATTGGACGTTATTGTTTTGTGTTTGTTAAACAATATGTAACAAACAAATTGTGATATTCAAAAAGATCATTTGAAAACTTATATCCTATCTACGAATGAAAAAAGGAACAAATTTATTGAGGATCAAATTGTGGTACACCACAAGCATCTTATGTTTTCTCGATTATTTTATTCTATTTTATTTATGGATACAATTTTTATTTTCTTTCGATAGTACAAATAAACCATATTTTTTTAAAATTAAAATTAAAGAATATTAAATTATTCAAAAAAAAAAAAAAATTCTTATAGGCATGATGATAAATTATATAATTTAAATTGTAATTGAGCTTGGATGAAGATGATAAAGTATTGTTGTTCTTTTTTGTCACTTCTAAAGATCTTGGATCTGAAATATATCTCTACTAATCGCAATAATTCTATTGAATATTCATTCTCTCCATTTCCCAACAAGTATGTGCATTGACTTATCCTTGACTTTGACGTTTTATTCTCTTTTTTTTTTCTTACATGTTTGGTATAAGGCGTATTTAAATTATTTGTAAACTCGTGACTAAGTTTGATCGTGGAGAAAAAACTTGTTTTTGTCAAAAAAAAAAAAAAAAAAAGAAAAATAATCTTTGCAATAATTAATATTATATACGAATACGATTGATGAATACACGGCCGTGTTATAGATCGCATTCTTTCATTTTGTTTTTAAAAACAATTAAAAATTAAAACGTTACAAACCTAATTGTAAACCTTGCTGATCCAGTTTCTTGTTTTCAATTTTGTACAAACACCAATGACATGTGTGTATTCCTAGATGATGATCGTTTCGGATTTATGAAGTATCCGTTAACCGCGAGCTGCACATACAAACGAGAATACAGTTGGACGATTTTCACTTTGCGGAAATGCGCGGACTTTATGCATGCGTGCCTTGATACATATTTTTCATCTAATTAGTACGTTTAGTCATAACAATAATTCATTAAACAAAGAAAATAAAAACGATAACTAAAAATTGAAACAAATGAAAATGATGATGTTGATGCAAAATTAAAAAAAAAAAAAACAACTGAGACTTGAAAAGTTGAAATAAAATAAGTGAGGAAACTAAAAAAGAAATAAAAAAAAAATTCTGAAGTAAGTGAAGAATAGAAAAAAATGTTGAATAAATGCATTTATAAAAGAAAAAACTGGAACGAAATGAGGATGAAAGATGAAAAGTGCAGATCAAAAAATCGAGGAATAATTTACTGACACGATGCGGTGATGTTTGACGTTTGGTATCGTGACAAGAACTGAATGTGGCAGAAAATGTGGTGGACGGCGGGATACACAAAACTAAACGTAATCATACACCTCTTCCTTTCCTTTCGAATGTGCGCCGCGAGCAACAGAGTGTTGGCAGGCTGCCAATCGTTTTGAGGTGGGGAAAAACTTGAAATCTCATCGTTGATTCGCACGTGCTCGCGTTAGCTTTACGCACAATGTAGGCATATAGGTATATAGACCCCACTCGCAACGTGTAGGCAGGAGTTGGCATTGACACGTTGCAGAGTAGGTACCTCTCTGCATTATTGTTTACTAACCAACGAAACACACACATGAGATTCCAATTTGCGCGTTCCTCGTCGAGCGTCGTCATCCATCATTCTTCATTTCGCCAATCTTTTGTCCTTTGTGATATGTTATTTTGAGAATAAGTAATCTCGATAAATGCAGTGATTTATGATTTGTTGCACACTCATTTTAGTCCTTTTAAGGTCTGAATTAAAGGATATACAGTCAAGTGTGGGGAGAAATGTAAAAGACAAAAAAGGCGATATAGTACCAAATTATTCATTTGATAAAAATGATAAATAAATATTATACAAGATGAGACACTTGATATGTCTTTCAATTTTGACGGGTTTGCTGAATTAAGATCTAATTTATGTCATTCAAAATCAGTCACACACCTTTGTATCCCAAATAAAAATTTATTTGTATCTATTAGATTTATGAGCCATTTATAAACAAATATAAATTTATGGATGAATGCATAGATATAAATTTTTACTTAGGATTAGAGTGCGAGTGTTTTTTTTTTTTTTTTTTTTTATATTAATAACTTAGAATGCTATGTCTGATGAATTGTCGAGAGGAAATAATAATGATGTAAGAGGCACTGAAGAGTTCAGTCTTGTGATAAATATTTCTATTCAATTTTCTTACAGTGCATCGGTTAGGAACGCTGCACAGGTAGGCAACATAACTGTCCTTCATAACCGGATATGTTGAGCACGCGTCGCCTTTTCCGCTTTTGATACCAACGGAAATGACCTTTGTATGGTTTTAAAAAAGGTTGTCACGTCTCGAACGTCCATTAAATGAAGCAAAGTCTCTCCACCTCGGTATTACAAAACATTATATTGCTGAATATTAAATGCATCAGTTCTTTCATGTTACACAATAGCATCAACTGTGTAGGTAAAAACATGATAAACTTTTCAACTTTTGAGTATATGGATTATAATTAACAGGTTTCAAAGAGAAATAATATCTGATAAAGAATGGTTCAATATTGAATGGTTGTCATTGAATGGACAATTTTAGTACCAAACAGTTTTACTGTTAAGACAAATAAGAGAGTAAATAAAGAAATTTAACCGTAGTCATAATTTCTTTTTTTTTTGCATTTCTGTTCGCTTTGCGAACTACGGGAAGTGCGGGAAATGAAGCCCTTCAATACAATAGCATTGTATAGAAAAACCATTATACAGGCAGCTGCACCAAACAGAACATGCACCGTTTAATGCTATCAAATTTGTATGTTGGGAAAAATCAGTTTTTCAAACGGTTGAATAAGCTAAAATATAATGCAAATGATAATAAGAATAATAAATATAAATAAACAATTGTATAAGATTTAATTTGTAGTATATAGGTATACTAACTGATCTATTGTTTGACTGGTTTGATTGTAATATTGTTTGTGACAATGGTAAAAGGCGAAAGTTACATTATCATTTTGACAATGCACGATGGTAAATCGTCAATTGTTTCATTGTTACAATTGTAATTATAGGAAAATAAATACATTGATTAGCACAAAATATGCCGTTCCTGTCCAGGGTAGGGGCCAGCCACACATTTGAGCAGTATCCATCTTTAATACAAATAAATGTTTGTGTATTTAGAGTGAAAAATATTTATTAAATTTAATTCAATATAAATATAAATATATATATATATAATACAATCAAGTTTCTGTTGAAAAAGATGTTGTCGGGTATAAATAATATCAAAGAATAAATACATAAATCATCATAATTAAAAAAACGTTTTTATTATAAAAAATATCAGTTATCGTGAAACGCAAACTCTACTTAAAAACTGATCTGAAGTATTTGTTTTGCTTTTTTTTTTTTTTTAATATCGAATCGTCGATACCGTAAGAAGAAAGTAGCGTAGAGAGACGGAAAACACACGCCTTGATGTAAAAAAGTTTGACTTAGTTATTATAAATGTCATTATTTTCGTAGATGAAGTTTTTTTTTTTTTTTTTCTATATACATTGATTTCGCCAAAAGTGTCGCATATATTCGCTCGCAGTACTCATACATCACATTCACATAACGTTTATGTGTATGCGTTCATATATATGTTTGTTTGTTTATTTTTGTTCGTACAATTTTGACCATTTTTCTTTATAAATAATACATATCACACTGACTCTGTATGTAGTGTATGTATATACTTAGCATGCCGAAAATGAAACATAACTAATTTCGTTTTCATTTGCTTACATAAGCGTGTACATGAGACAATTTAAATATGTCTTAAAATCACTCATCCCTTTAACGGTCATATTGAACAAGTGTATAATATTCTATATAAATAGAAAGGTTTCAGTTCGGGGTTCATTTCACAATTGAATTTATTATTGTTTGTTATTATTCCGTAGACAAAACGCTGATGCTTATTAGCTGTAACTATTAATAGCACTTACGCGTGCACATACATTTACGCACAAGGTCAACATCCTTTGTATACCGAGTGCCATTATTACAAAGAACGCGAATCTGCAAAGAAAATGATGAATTATTAGTATAATTACTGTTTTAATAATAATCAATTAATTGACTGGATTGTGACACAATCGTAAAATTCTCTTTATAACCATAAACGTTTTCAATATTTCCATCATGCATTTTTTTTCTCTCTCTCTCTCTCACTCTCTGTATATATGTGTATGTATGAATACCTTGCGTCGTTTAGTTTTACGTTGCAAACAACAAGAGTTTCCACAACTTCCCCAGCATTTTGCCAATTTGACAGGCCGTCGACTTCTGCAGCCATTCTCTGTGTAATATTCGCGTGTAAATTCTTTCCTACAGGTTGGTGCTGAAATACATCATACATGATTAAATAAATTGAACACCGATTACATACAAAGTATATAGCTCGTACAATTTAATGACAAAAGTGTTCAATTTTGTATGTATATACCTTTCTCACAGTATTTTCCTTGCCAGCCAATTTCACATTTGCATGTGTAACCTTTTCCAAATGAATTCGGCACACACTGTGAACCTCTTCTGCATTCATGCGCCAAACAAGCATCAGTTACTTCTGTGTCCAGCACCGGACCTACATCATAGCCTGAAATACGAGTTTTTTTTTTTTATAATATTTTGTTTCATATTTTCTCCTCTTGTTCAACAAGTTTGGTACAAATGATTGTTTAAGTACCTGAGTACTCATCAAGTATGTGCTCTTGAGGCATTGGGTCTTCATTGCTGTCACCGTTCACGTTCGTATCAATCTCAATTAAATCTTTGATAGCTTCATCTGCTTCCTCTTCTTGTGCTGCACAGCCCGGTGTAACACCATGCATCTTCGCTGCATTACTGAAGTCGACTAATTTATGATTGATCCACATTTCACTTATACAGCCTGAATGAAATAAAAAGTTGATGTTTTGATGCAAGACCTACAATATCTACCGGCGATATGTTTAAACAAAAAAGTTGGTGTACCTTTGAAACTTGTGATATTTCGAAGATGGAATTCTGTAAAGGCGACCTTTGCTACGTCGGCTTTGACCCCACCAACGTACATTGGCGTAATAAGTTTCAAATATTCCTTGGGGCCTTCGTTGATGATGCTTCGGGCCAGCCCCTTGTCAACCCTCATTGTAAAATTCTTCTTGATCGCTAAAAGTTCAGCCATGTGCGGTTTGCCATCGGAGACCATTTCGTAACTGTACATGGTCGATGTCGGATAGTTGCCAACGTCGTAGGACACGCGCACTCGGCCATTGAATAATTCGACTGCAATATGTTCCCCGTTCTGTCCGTCATAGAGCAACACCCCGTTTTCTTGAGTTGTCTTGAAAATTATAGTCACATTTGCCTCGGGTTTCGTACGAAGCGGTTCTAGCTCGACCAGCGAGCTATTATCTACGAAGCTCAGACTCGTCAGGTACTCACATCGTTTACCTGAAATCAATTAACAATTTCAAAGCGATGAAATAATAAATAAATATGATTAATCATCATCTATCATAAACTGATGTTCTCACCGGTATAACCGGAATTGCACTGGCACAGATAGTCCGCGCCAGAACCTGGAGATGGTTGGAAACAGGCGCCATGTACACAATCGTGATGGGCACACGGGCTCGTTTGTGGATACAGCATTGCAGTTGATGGTGCAATTTCACAAAATCTCCCTGTATAATCTGGCGCGCACTTGCATTCATAGTTGTTTATGCCGTCAATGCATGTAGCACCATTCTGCAAATAGCATGTCAATAAGAATGAGACTTAGGGTTCAGTGAGACAAATTATTTTAGAGCTACGGTGGATTCTTAACCTGGCACAAATTATCAGCACAGTCGTCCAAGTTGTTGGTGCAGTTAAAGCCGACGAAACCGACTGGGCACTCACAGCTGTAGTGTGTACCGTGGTTGACACAACGTCCTCCGTTCTCGCATGGGTCATGTCCTTTTGTGCAAAAGGGTATTTTCTCCTCGCAATACTCTCCCATGAATCCTGCACTGCAGTCGCATCGGTAAGCCTGAACGAGGTCGACGCAGGTCGCATTGTTGACGCATCTGTGATGTGCACAGTCGTTGATGTTTGTTTCGCATCGTAGTCCTTCGTATCCGGGTGTACAGCTGCAACTGAAAAACGAAAACCATTTTGTTTTTTCTTTTTCTTCAATTTCAATTCAGATCCAGCCCTTAACCCACTTTTAATCATCATCTCAAAGTACCTGAATCTTCCTTCTTCCAGGACTTTGCAAGTCCCGGAGTTCCTGCAAGGATTTCCATAGCATGCGTCAATTTTATATTGACACCTGTCTCCATGATATCCTGGTGCACACTTGCAACGGAACTCCCGGTTTTGACGCGCCTCGCAGTATCCTCTATTTTGACAGGGTGAGGTGTAACACACATCGCATTTGGCCAAAACTTCGGCTGGCTGTTGTTTGGCTGCGCGGAAGAAAGGTCTACGATTAATGAGCAATTTTAGTGCTATATCAATGATTATTTATGCATTGAAACTCCAAAAAAAATTCTACCGTTGCCTTAACGTTATAACAACAATTACAAGTTTATACTTTTTTTTTGTTTCCAACTTGCACGGTTCTTTTTGTAGTTGCTATATAATTTGCATCATTTGAACAAGTAGAAAACAATACCATAGAAACCAACAAATGGTTTCAAAGCTACGTCAAATGATTGACGTACTTAAGATAAGATTGTTTATTGAGAGACGACCGATCTTTATAAATCAATACAAATAAAATCCTTCAACCAATTACGATTCCAGTGGTTTATTTTTTTTATATTTTTTTTTTTTTTTTTTTTTTTTTTTTTTTTTTTTTTTTTTTTTTTTTTCATTTTTGTTCCTTTGCAAATCATCATTCAGTTAAAAGCGACTGATTTGTTATACGTTTTAAAAATCAGTTTTTATTTGTCACAAATAATAATAAGGATGGACAGTAAATATAACATTTACTGCTAAAGTACTTACTTTTACAAACAAAAGCATTAGCTGGTGTTGTCAAGAGAAGCTTATCCCTCATTGATGGCGGTTCTATGCAACGAGCAATGCCCGGTTCAACGTAATCCTTTTTAACCCATTCAGCTAACCATCTCATATTACAATCACAATACAAGGGGTTCGATCCTAAAGCTCTGAAAAAATGCGGTATATAATATTGAACAAAATAATTACATTTATTTTTTGTGCAATTTAAATTTTAATTCATCTAAGAGTACAATTCAATGGATGAAAATTATCAAATGAATGTCAATCAATTTTTTATCATTGATTTTCTATCATGATTATTATCATTTTCTATCACATTACATATATTTAAAACTTACAAATGGGTTATGGATTTTAAATCTTCAAAGGCACCTTCAGGTATTACAGAAATATCGTTTCCATGAAGAGATCTAAAAAAATGATAATGAATTGAATGTTTGATTCCGATTTATTGGTTATTGAGTAAATAAAAATATTCTGTTGGATACGCACATCAAACGGAGGGATTTTAGACCAGCCAAAGCATTTCGTTGAACACATTGCAATTTATTGTAACTTATGATTCTGAAAATTACAGAACATTACAAATTGAAATCAATGATGGTTGGCAGTTTGCATAGTTTCAATTACAACATTTGTACTTACAGCTGTGACAATTTTGTAAGATTGCGGAAAGTATTGTTCGACAGCATGACTATTTGATTATTGCTTAAATCCCTGAAAAGAACGAAAATGTATTATTCCAGGTGATTAGGAACGCAAAAAAAAATGTATGAAATGAGAACTGCATGATGTATTCCTTACAATTTCATTAGTATCCTTAAATGGTTGAGTCTTTCTGGTTGAATGGCTTTAATATCATTAACATCTAAGTATAATTCAGTGGTTTCTGATGGTATCCCCCGAGGAATTTCGTTGAGTTGTGATCTCGAACACCTCACAACAGATCCTGCACAATGACACTCAGGTGGGCAGTAGTCGTCTCCCAAGCATCCAACACTTTCACCTTTTGATGGAAATCATTATACCATTATTCAATCCAATTCAATTTAATTTAACTTAACATTTTATGTAATGATATTCACTATTGCATTTGAATTCATGATGTGGGATGTTCTTCAGGACCGCATCTTTTAGTCTCAGAGGCTCAAAGCATCGGCCAATTATCGTTGTAGAATTCACCCTCTTCAACCAATCTGATAACCATGCCAGATGGCAGTTACACGATAAGGGGTTTCCTTGTATATTTCTGCAAAACAACAATTGCTTTTTCATTAGTCCATCATTATTGTTATTTGTAATAATTAGAAAGAATTATATTTGTCATACATTGTACGAAGATTTGGTAAGCCGTCGAAGGATCCAGGCATGATACATGTGACAAGGTTGTCTTGTATGTTTCTGAAATATTTAAATTAATTTATAATCGGCTAAGGAGGAAACAAATTTGAGTAATGTCATGTTAACGTAATGGTGCTTACAAGGTTTTGAGACTGACGAGTCCATTGAACATCTTATTATGGATCTCCCTGAGCTTGTTTTCTGACAGAAGTCTGCGAAACAATGACAACGATATATTGTATTTTGTGTACGTGAATGTTGCGCAAAATCACTCATTGCTCATACTTACAGATCTGTTAACTTTCGAGCTTTGGCAAAGGCTGAAGCTTCAATTCTTGTGATTTTATTTTTGCGTAAATCCAGGTGCTGTATCTCAGGCAGTCTCTCAAAAAGATCATCTGTTTTTATTTTATCAATATCATTGTTGCCCAGTAACCTTAAATCGAACAGAATAATGAAAAAACAATCCGTCTGTTTCATTTATATTTCATTTATTTAAACTGATGGATTTTCAAGAACGCGATAGTTGTAGTTGTCATCGAAATGAACAAATAATATAAGGAGGTTAAGAGCAAACTCACAAAGTCGATGTATAAACTGGCAAATCCTTAGGAATGGCAGTCAACTTCTTACTAGAACAATCGACTGTAGCACCATTGCAAGTACAAGGGGATGGACAAGATCCAGGTAGAACACATTCTCCAGCTCGTTTGGTCAGCACTTCCTCATCGCCTAAATAAACAATTCTCAGATTAAACGTTTTATCTTACTGTATTTTATTTAAATATTAATTTTGTTACGTGTTAATTGAAGAGTCAGATATCAACCAAGTTAGACAAACATTTAAATACCTATTGTTCAAATTCTATACGCTCAACTAAAATTTTTATTTATTTATTTATTTATTTTTCATTGATCTACTTTTATCGTCAATTGTATTGTTATTTTGACGACAATATTGCCTATTGTCGTCAATCACTGAATAAAATAAGTGTTGAAAATATTAAATTTGAAAGTATGAAAAAGTAGTAAAACTTTGGTTTGGAGATGTCGTGTGAAATCACACGATCAGCATTGTATAATTTGGAAAGCAAAGGTAAATGTTAGTAATAATTAATTGATCATGAATTAAATTGAAACATTTTTATCAGTGGGTTAACAATTTAGTTTATTAGTTTCAATTTTAACAAACTGTTTGTTTGATGCACACGATAGAGGAAACTCTCATGATTTGACAGTGGATTTCATTAACAATATGATTTGAAATTACTCGCGGAAACGGTCTTGTACAAAAGGATCGTAAAACGTGTGAATTGGTGTTTGAGTTTTGTATCACAGCCAATTTAGAACCAAGTGGACTTAAAATTTACGATTATGTTCTAAAAGTTAGTCCATCACATTATTTGTAATTCAAACAGAGTTATCAACTCGGTAATCAACTATAGCGCTCAAGTTTTATGTGAGATATAATAATTTAGAACGTTGGTAAAAAAGAACTACCAAAATCTACACCAAAAAATAACGATACATTAATTAATTTGTCAAAAGAATTTTGTAATACAATCAACAAAATAATTGTTTTAAAGTCTGTTATTTCATGTTTAAAATAATATTTCGTTCTTTAAGAAAAGACTTGCTTTTAATTCTATATGTAAATTTAATTTTTTATTTGTTATAGATTTATTTGCAGGAAAACAAACTTTTATTAGAATTACAAAAATATCTTATAATGAAAAAATTTCACTTGATTATTAATTTATTTTCACTTCATTGAATTATTGTAAAGTTATAAACTTCAAGTCTCATTAATTTAATCACATCAGTGAGTCACGTTACAATGTAAATTTAAATACTTTACTTGTATGCTTTGTTTTTACAATTATGTCGTAACTATTGTTACAATGTGATATTTTATTCCTCACAGTATGCGTAATAATCATTACAATATGTTTTTCTCAGTGACAAATGTTTCTTGATGGCACTGTTATCTCCTGTGAATATATCATTCACTTTCATTTAATTTGCAACTAACAAAGCACAATTTTTGCTTATAATTGTCTATTATACATTTTACTTTGATATATCGTTACATAATTTGGCCTCAGAATTTCCTCTTCACGGTACATTGTGTTAATTTATCATTCAATTTATATTGTTTTTGTAACGTTTAGTATCACATTATTATTCTGCCGGCTCAAAGCCGAACAAATCATGTCATATAAGTACGTTAAGTCATCCCAACAATGATCGTAATGTTTTTTCAGGATTTACCAACCTTAACGTGTACTTCCACGATAAAAATGAAAATGATAATTAAGAAAAGTCTGTCCAACTTTAACAATATGCTTACCCTTACATTTGAACTTTTCTTCTTTCATTGAGTTGATTTTTCTTTTTGCGACTCTACCGGGCGTCGAGCATCTCGCTTCTGACGAATCGATTCCAGGATGTTTTCCAAGGTACATATTCAACCATCGTAGATTGCAGTCGCAAATGTAAGGATTTTTTCCCAGGTGTCTAAAACACATGTCGTATGTATATTACCATTCAATGATGGCCAATGTTAATTTGCAAAATGTTGCGAGACAAAGTGAAACTTGATTGTTTAATTACATGGTCGTGATGTTTCGAAGATTATCAAAAGTTCCGTTTCCTAAAGATTTGATTTTATTATCATACAGGGAGAGTAGAGTGAGACTTATTAAATCTCGAAATAAATCCGTCCTTATGCAGGATATTTCGTTTGCATTCAATAACCTGAAAGAAAAAAAAAATTATATTTTCTTTTCATCACTATACTTAACAAAATTAAACTGTCGGCCTGATGTTGCGTTTTAACTCACAGTAATTGTAAATTTGTTAGGCCTTGAAAAATTCCACTTGGCAGTTCAGATATTTTGTTCCCATAAAGTACCCTAAATTGAATAAATAAAAGGTTGCAGGTTAATCAGGATTTCAAGATATTTAAATATTCATGCGTTAATTAAGAAATTGTCGAAAAAGTTATGTAAATAAGCTTTACATATTTTATACAAAATGTCTCTGTGTATATAAAGTGTGAAATAGTTTATACTGTATATATGAGGATAAAATGAATAGATATGAGAGGAGCTTCTAGCAAATTCCAGATGCTTTGAATATAAATATTTTGCATAATTTGTTGATATTGTTGGATCAAACTATGATTCATAAGTCGATTGCAGTTATGGGAATGCATTTATTTATCAACGAATAATTTTGACAGTACGATCTGTACAGGAAGAAGATACCTAGTTGTATCGTTACTGTTGTTTCATTAAAAACAAAATCTAAAATAGAAAAATGTATTCAACTTACAATGATTCTAAAGACTTAAGCCCATGAAAAGCGTCGGCTGCTACTTTTTTGATTTTGTTGTGGCTCAAATTTCTGAAATGAACCAATTTATATATTTTGCCATGCGTACAAAAATATCGACCGATAAAATCTCGTATCATTTATTCGTTGACTTACATTCTTAATAACTTTCTGTAAGGTGAAAACGCTCGTGGCGGTATTTCCGTGATACCATTTTGCTCGAGACGCCTGTAAAAAGATGTCAACGTTGATTAAAAAATAAATAAAAACGAAAATGCCGACATAATGATTAGAAAAAAAAAAACGAACACGTCCAAACGACAAGATTCGATTTAAAATTGAATTTAATTTGAATGAAGTAGTTGGATAGGTTGGAACATTTATAGAAGACTGAACTTACAATTCTATCGTATCTTGAGGAAGATGTGTCGGTACTTTAGTTAATGAATTGTCCCGACAGTCGACAATACCATCGGCACATCTGCAAGGATGCGGACACTGCGGTTCGGCATTGCACTCAGAATTAGTGCCCTCGACAAGATCCGAACATTTGAATTGATGTCCCTGAAAGTTTCATTATCATAATCATTTCACATTTTCGACCAACAAATTAGTTTTCATGAATTATCTCAAAAATTACATATCTCTTCTTGTTTATAAATTTAAATCATGCTGAACAAGTGTGAATTACTATTTTTTAAAAATTCGATTCAATAATTGTTAATAACTTTTTTTTTTTTTTTTTATTTCATGAATGGAATTGTTTTGCGAGGGATTTAACACTAAGTTGGCGACAAATGAAATACGTGTCCATTATAGTTATACTGTAGAAATCCGATAAAACTATTGTATGAAAGGAATTACCTGCAAATCTACAAGGTTTAAGTCTTTAAGAGAGCTCGGCGCGGAACATCGCGTGTGTTGACCCAGCCGCGGGTGGCTCTTCAAGTGCTGCGAAAGCCAAGATAGGTGACAATCGCAGTTGAACGAGTTATCGGTCAGTCTCAGCGTTCGCAACCGTCCCAAGCCAGAAAAAATTTCCTTCCCCAGTGTTGTAAGTTTGTTGTTGTTTAGAGTTCTGCGAACGATATTACAAAAATTAACTTGCTTGTCACAAAATTTTCGTGCGTCGAATTTCTAATCTCCACTCACAATATTTCCAGATCCTTCATTTCTCGTATGGCAGTCTCGTCGATACACGTTAGAACATTGTTATCCAGCATCCTAAAAAGGTCAAGATTTTTCCAAGTTATTTCTTGAATTTCATTGCAGAAATGTAGTGTACAAAATTGTTTACAACAATTTAATACAACAAATGTTTTACTCACAAATGTTTTAATGATGACAGTCCTCTAAGAGTTTTTGGGCCGATCATCGCAATTTGATTGTAACTTAGATCTCTGCAATATATGAACGCACAATTAATCATCAATAAATTATTATTTTTATTTTGTTACAGCTCCTTTAAATTGTTCTAATCAATTCAATGAATTGAAAACATTTGACTTGAGCAATCGAATAATTAACTTATGTTATTGATTACGGGCAGCTTGTCCGACTGCATAATATATAATTGGTCAAGTGAACGCGAATCAGTCGACCGATTAATACCAAAGTTTTTACAAGTGTAAATGCAAATATAATTTTGTACTCGGTCAGTGTAATAAAAGCGTACCCTTTCTTTTTCTTTTTTAACATCAGACGACGTTTCAGTTGTTTTAAGTTCGTATCATTTCCAATTGTGTCATGATTTGTTACTTTTCTGTTATTTGTCTTAATCAGTTGGTTTCAGCTCCAGTTTAAAATAAACTTGACATAAAAAGGAATCTTCATCTGATTAACAACTCGATTCAGATCAATAATCAAATCCACAATTTGCATGCATGTTTTTTTTATTTTTTGTTTTTTGAATTTTTTGAATCAAGATACATTTTTTTGTTTGATGCTGGGGGAATTTCAACTGAAGAACAAGGTTCAGAGCATCTAGTGCAGAATGAAATTGAAGCCCGTTAGATAAGTTGACTCTGCTAATTACTAGGCCACCATATCCCATATGGCCACTCAATTTTCGTAACAGAATGCTTCATACAAATTTCTCTGAGAAATTTCTTGTGCGATCGTCTAGTAATTATCACACTCGCTGTATAATTTATAGGACTTAAACTTGATTCCTCTCTGAAGTCTTTCAGACGACCAGAAATGCTATTGTGCAGGAAATAGGAACTTAAAGGGTTACTTACAATCTTTTTAGTTGCATCATATTACTGAAAAGAGAATCTGGCAGGAAGCGTATATGATTGTTATTCAGTCGCAATTTCTCTACGTTAACCAGATCCTGGAATGCTCCTCGTTCGATGGTGTGAATTTGATTGTTGGACAATTGTCTGTAAATTTCATCCACATTTCAATACCTATTTGATGGCAATCTTGCAATTTTTAATTGTATATACTAGTTACTGATTGTAACAATATTCTATTATAACATATGACTAATCAATCTAATAAAACACGTTAACCGTAGAAAATTAGGAAAAAGAAATCTTATTAAAGCAAAAGCCGAAATAACGGTCAATCTTAGTTGACTAAAAGATTTCGAATTATTAATAAGAGCATACCTCTGAAAAAAAAAAGTAGTTGTAAAACAAGTTATTTCATTATTTTGTTAAAATTTGAAATTTTAAATCTTATAGCATAAATTGTTTTGAGGTTTGTTATTAAAAAAGAAAAGTTAAAGAACATGTAACCAAATTATACTCACAAGACATGGAGTGTAGCCATATCTTCGAAGTCCGTATTAAAGATAACGGAAACATTGTTGCCCTGAAGATCTCTGCAACAGAAAAAGCAAACACACTTTTTAATAATCGTAAACCGGTGAAAATGGTTCTCGCAAAGTCAAGCCAGCGATAAGAACACGTTTTATTTATCAGGATAATTTGGGACTGTGAAAAGTGTCGATCATTATTTGGTATTGTCGATACAAAAGGGCATTTGGAAAAAGCGTTTGATGTAGATAAGGCGCGTGGTTTGTGTCGGTTCGTCAACATAGGTGGGTATATTTTTTGTCTGATTGGGATTTAGATATCAAACAGTTTGAATTGTGACTGTTGAAATGCCACGTGTAAAATTATCATTATCACTTCCATCGACATTATTTTTTATATACACAATATGATTCAATTTTATTATAAAAAAATAATGATTGAGCGCATAGAAGCAGCTTTAGCAAAGGTTAGAAATTTGATTGTATCAGCATCAAGATAATATATTGACACGTCTATGAAACTTGCGTTTGTACTCGCCATTTCCATTCTCACAACGAGATGCCGCTACCCTAAGAAATATTTCGATGCTGAAATATTCACCCTCATTCTATACTGGGGTGCAAGTAATAGTAGATTCGCTCCTTTTGCTTCTTTTGACACTCATATATTGCATCTCTCATCTTTGGCAGATCAATTTCAGAGGACTCTTTTGTTACTTCATAGACAAGAACTTAATCAACGATTTTGACCGCCTGCCCAACCAAGATGGACATTTAAAGATCAAACTCTTAAGCTGAAAAACAATTTTGATGCTGCAATATAAAGTCTTTGATGAGTAATCAATTACACACAAAGTCCTGCAGTATTATAGGCTTATTCTTTATATTTATAAGCTTGATATATACGTCTATATTTCTTGTTTCAATCTGAAAGCGTCAAAGTGTCTTGGGCAAAAGTTTGTTTGATGAATCCTCTATATGGATTCTCAAATTTGTTATTTACAATGATGGTACACTATAATCCGAAGCCCCATTGCAGAGTATAGATAACTTTATACATGCGTATAAAAACTTTGTTCTCGCAAAAATATTTTAACGTCGCTTGCTGAGTTTCTGTTTGCAACTTTTTTTTTTCTTATCCTGGCGAAAGTTATAATTAAGTTGCTGATTACTCGCATTTACTTTTAATGTTTTAATTGACTCCTCTGAATGTATACGCGTGGGCAGATTCAGCGCAAGATGCTTATTTTTGATTAAAATAATTTGAAAAATAAAAATAAATAAGTTGCGTCGAATGAGACGGTTTGCTCTTTTGTTTAGAGAAACTGTTGCAAAATTACTGCAATGATTATTCCCCTCATATCACGGGGCGAATCATGATGAGATATTGCAACAGCTGCCATATGAGCAGATTTTATGTGCAAGGATGTATAATACACGCGTATTATAACACATCCATGCAAAGTTCAGTCGCTGCACTAAAACTTGTAAAGGATTATTGGTAGGAAGGCAGTCTCATGTTGGTAAGAGCATTTAAGATTAATATCGTTGGCGCAAGTACTTTGCACGAAAAGTTTCACATTAATTACGTCATGCGTCATAGACAAAGATCGTGGCGTTAAAATAATGTTGCACAGGATCTTATGGCAAATTAGGTGGCACAAAGTGTTAATATAAAATGCACAATGCATTTGATAAGACAAAATATTGCGCGCGCTATCGTGCATATATCGCTATATCTTTTTTCAAGTGACAAAGGCTGAGCTTTAATGTTTCCGTTAAAATGTTTCCATTCAATTTATATGTGTTCAACAAAAGTAAAATTAAAAAGTTTTGTTCATGATTTTCAGTTGACTGGCCTAGTTTGTTGTTGTTCTATAGTTTGTACATTAAAAAGCTTTTACAAATGAAAAAAGAAGAAGAACCGGATGAAAAATTAATTGATTGATTGGTATATCGATATAATTGTGGTTGGTAACTTATTTTGATTAAGGTAAAATTTCATCCCATATATTATTGAAAACTATGATTTTTAATCTCACTGTGCTGAAGCGTGTATAGTTTCATAAATAATCAATTTATTTTGAAAAGTATTATTATGTTCCAGTGTAATTCATAATCCTTTTAAAATGTCCGCTTCAAAGGAGGTCACACGAACGAACAACAAAATTCTGCATCAGATTTTTGTGAAAATATTTCAGCTCGTTTAAATTGCATTTTATTAAAATTCGCGAAACAACGAAAATCGATCCCTAGAGCAGAGATACCTCGAATAAAATGTAAAATCATGCGATAATATGATGATTTTAATTGTCGAACTTTTTTATCTCGCAGGATATGTAAAAATTAATTACGATATTTTATATATTAGAATAATTAGAACAAATTACATTAGAAATAATAATGTATTTAAAATCTCTTTACACCAACGAAATGAGGAAACTGGTGATAATTTAAATAATTCACTATGAAACATCTATAGTCAGATGAGGGATCTGTAAAGAAAAAAAATGTAGTATTCATAAAAAAAAAAATAAGTCGCATTTTTTGACTTACATTTGAATAAAATATTTTATTTCAAAACAAGAAATAAACGTGATCGCGCATTCGAAATAAAAATAATATCTAATTTTTTAATTTCAAACTATTTCACACGAATTATTCAACGAATTTTCTCTTTGTGGGCAAAATAAAAAAAAAACCAAACATTACATTCGGTCATTTATTACTAGAATCTTTCATGGACATTTTTTATATTGTATAACTTTTTTTTCTTTTTTTTTTTTTTTTTTGAGATTATGTTAGTAAATTTATTCAGCTGAAATATCTATCGATTTCATTGCAAGATAAAATTTGCTGAAATTGATAAGAATGTAATCGAGAAGTGGTTTTGTTTTGTGAATGTGGTTTCTATATAAAGTTACGGTTTCATTCCCATCTGAATTTCCCTCATTACTATTAAGGTTTCATCTAATGCAACTTCTCTTTTTTCACGCTAACAATTCCACAAAACAATTTCAAAAACTCACGAAATTGAAAGTATCCGTTAGATACTTTTTTTGCATTAAAAATTTTCTAATTTGTTCATGAGAATGAGAAAAAAAACCCAAGTGTCACAATGAATGATGATATATATGGAAGAAAGAAAAAAAATGTTTTTTCGGCGTTTCATTATTTGTAAACCTATAGAAAGTTATGAAACACACAATCGAAGGGTGAAGCACTGGATAAGATGGAAGTTTCGAACGTTTTCGAGTTGCACAAAGTTGTCGATTGTTCATAGGCTAATTATAACTTTGAACGTTCGTGAGTAGTTTTCGTGTTATAATTATCAATTACGCGGGGGCCAAACAAAATTCAGAAAAAAAAAAAAAAAAAAAAGATCTGCCGAGTGAATAAAATACAACACTTTGGTTTGAGTGCTAAAATTTGTGTTGTACATCTCGCCGAGTGTCCGATCGCAATAAGATTACCGCCATTTCATCAAGCCAAACTTCCCACAAGTTTAATACACTTTTAATTAAAATAATCGCAGGATAACAAAGTTTTGGCTATAATGAATTGAATCGAAACCGCGCGCGCGTCCAGTGGGTTTTCAGCGGCTGTAAGCATATCCGAGTCATAGGATCTACATTAATATGAAACTTTCATCAATAGTTACATTAGTGCGAAATGTACATTTGATATATGTCGCAGGAGCAAATGGACAGTGAAATTATAGAACAATGCCAGAGTCAAAGCCAGCTTCTTCCTTCCGCTTGTGGACCGGTAGTTTCGACTGATTTATAATCGCGCTGGTTTGTCAAACGAGTAATTTCACACATTTTCGGGAATTCGCCGTGTAGATTTATCGTTTCAGCATCCTAGTGAGAGCTTTGTTTGTCGAGCCTAAAAATTGCGTTTCCTGTCTACACCAATCATCTATCGTCAAAAATGACTCTCAACAATTATCCTTGGATTAATTCTGTCCAATTAGATCGGTTTATTTTGATCCGAACAAATCCCAAAACTTGGCACTTGTTGAGACTTGACTTGTTCAATTACATTTAAGGGTTACGTGGGGTTACTTTGCTGTTTTTGAACTCCTTCTTCTTTCTGCCTATTTTTTTAGGTCTGCTAACCTTTACATGCGTCCAAACAAAACAACGGTGCTCAAAATTATTCAATGCTCATCTATTGTTAGTCAGGTTGATTGGAGTGTGCTTCGTATCAACACTTAATGGTATAATTATAATGATATAAAACAAACCAATGATCCCTTTCGTGGGTCTTGATCAACCAAACTGTAGCTTTTTGTTTGTTCCAGTTTATTCTTTTATTTATTGCGACTCAAATTTGTATAAACTAAGAATTCAGTCCCTGTACAAAACTTTATGTCGTTCTGGATTGTTGTTCGTTAGGTCCGGAAATGTATGTAAAATAGCTCTGAAATATGTATAAGCGTTCCAAACTTTATACTTCATTCCTACTTGGGAATAATTGGAAGTTTTCATACCTCAACAATATCGAACTTGTGTTGTCAAGTTTTAATTTGAAATTCATCGCTTGTTTAATCACTACTACTCATGCAATTATGTTATAGACATTTTTTCTACAACCAATTGTTCAAACTTTAGTTCAAATCACATAAAAAGACATAAAATTATGTCTTGTCAGAGCAGAGATATTTGAGATATATATCTTCTTCGTCAGACCCGTTAAATTATATATGTATATAGGTATACATATATTTTAAAGAAGAATTGTTTGTAAAATTGAATCTAATGAAATGCCTTTGTTATTTATTAAATTTTTTTCGGATCCAAATTCATTTAACTAATGGCGGCTAACCGGTTTGAAATGTCCAAGCAAATTGAATTGTACGGCATAGTGATATGTTTTAAACTGCTCAACATTAGGAAGCCAAACTAGTATAGCGGAAGTAAAGAAATACGCAGCGTATACAATATTAACACCGCCGTCTGCGCTGACCGCAAGTTGCTTTAATGTAATTGAATTATAGAACAAGTAGAGCACGCTAATCGTCCTATGACCGGCCAAAGTTGGGCAAAGAGCACTGCCTGATATGAGCAAGTTTCGTGCACACAAATATCTTACGGAATAATTAACTTTAATCATCAGAATTCAGTTTGCGAAAAGGCTTAATGGTGTGTGAATTATTCGACTTACCGACGGGCACGCAATTACACAAAACAAGTTCTCCCTTGATCGTGATTTCTTTTTTTGGAAAACTTGCGCATTTTTCTCGAGCTCGTAAAAACCTATATCTACACAATCTCAACGATTTATGCGATTTAAACAGTCAATTTTTTTTCTGTCACAATATCCAATCCCGTTTTGTATAGCATCTCAAAACTTTATCCTTACAATTTTCAGTGTAATCTGTTGACATATATTTTTGGAACACTGATAAAAAAAAATTTTGTCAACGGAATGCAATAAAAATTTATTTTATTTTAGCTGAAATATTTTCCCACGTCATATAAAGGCATTAAGGTGAAGCATAAATCAATCTAGTTTTGTCTTTTTTATACTTGTGACTTATGCACCACCTTAATAGAGCTATTTTTTTTTTTTTTTTTTTTTTTTTTTTCAAAATAAGTTATTGGAAGATAAATGTAACAAAGTATAGATTATGTGTGACAGAGAAGATATGACATTTATTCACGTTAACATTGGAAAGACAGAATCAGTGAAAAAAAAAAAGTCTGTATTTTGATGCCAAAGGATTTTTTTTAGTGAGCGTGATTGAAAAATAGTTTCCCTGTATTTTGATGTTTTTGTTTGATCAATTCGACCAAATAAACATACCTGGTCAAACGTATATATTTTTATAACTGGCAAGGCAAGAAAAATGTGTCACTTCAAAAATGCGCTTTTATGAAGCCCATGTTTTGCAATGAAAACTTACGAGCTTTTACGCGCTACAACGTTCGTAGTTTTCGATCGAGTTAAACTAATGCATTTTTACCTCCGCGACTATATAATCATTTTGAATTTAAAAAGCACTCACGTTGAAATTCAATGCCTCTAACTTTCGTCAAGAATCGTTTTAGCAATAATAATTCAATCCCCGAGTGGTATTTTTGTTTTTTTTTTTTTGTTGCGCTCTATTTCGTTAAGAATGTTATTTCGTCGAGACTCATAATTTTGAGCAAAAAATCGAATCCTGCATTGACTTTAACGAGAGTTCTGAACTCGGTCACATATATCTCTGTATTGCTCCTTCTGAATATAATAACACTTTGATTATGATCATCACCTTTCTTGGATGATGCACCGAAATGATATGAGCAGCTATTAATCTGTCTAAATTTTTGCAGGGGCTTGGAACAATAAATAATCAAACGGCAAACTGTGCACGACGAGCAAACGAGGCAGTGCACGAAAATAAACAGAACCCGAGTGAGTCTTTTGTTTTATCTCGTTAGCCCCGGATCGTTCAGATGAATGCAAAAAGCTGCAGCATCCTAGCAGGTAACAGAGAGCTAGCGCTGCGCATAAGTATATACATATTAAGGCACTTGGGTTGTTGGGCAGCATCAGAGTAAGCCTCTGCAGTGGTGCTCAACCAGAATTTGTTGACTAGTAATATCAACGACTGTAATATTATCAGAAACAACTTACGCTCGGATCAGTCAATTGCAAGATTTGCGTTCATTCTGGCGCGTTCCAGTAAACACGCTCTAAAATAGTCTGCCAACGAAATATCAATTGTGCGCCGTCTCCTCTGTTATGAAAATCGTTACTCAGCTTACGCACCCGTGTTGGGCCCACACAACATCAACGCAGTAGGACAAGTGCTTTAAGCCAATATCAGTCTAAATAATCATTTTCACTGCTATCCGCATATATTTATCTTTGTTACATAAATTTACAAATTAATCAACACGTAACTTTCCAGTTATATTATTGTACTCATATCGTCTAAATAGATTTATAATTATAATTATTATTGTAAACTGATTTTAAGACAGAATCAGATTCAATCAGATTTAATCAATCAATCAATCAATCAATCAATCAGATGAATATATGTGTTCGCGTAAGATAGTTCTTGAACTGCATATTTAACAAAAGTGAATGCCAATCGACTTTTACTGATCACTCATCAAGCAGCATAGAGTAGCTTTAGATGGCAATCAAAGTGATACAAGCCAAATTGGAATAATTCGTGTAAAGCGTCAAACCGCTTTCAACGTTTTCATCTCCAATTCAAATCGGGGTTGAAATTCACATTGCTACCTTTAACACTGCAAATAAAGAGATGTGTTTAAATTTAAAAAAATATATATACTATATATATATGACAGAGTCTCTTATTTCACGATAATTTCAGCGTGTGAAAAATGCAGGCTACTTAACATAATTATGCATCATTTGATTTTGCCCTTTGATTATAATATACGTTCGTGAAAATATTAATTAGTTATGAACGATATTGTAATGTATATACATATGAACTGCGTGGCGTGTTTTTGATGTTGAAATGTTGGTCTTCATTTTCCGATTATGCATTCTTATATCAGTATAACAGTTTTCTTTTGACGTTGTCACACGACTTTTCAAGCAAATGTAAACGTACAGCACTATCACATTTCTGATATATACACGTTTTGACGTGGTTGAAGGAGACATACGTTTCTTATCAAAAATAACCAATTCCAAGTGCCGGCTAACAATGCGCCGCATTATTTGTGCCCACTTGAATTACTTTTCGCTTTTATGAAAAACACAAAAACCGCGCACGGACGCACATCTCATTATTCCGACTTGCAGCGTGTGCATTAAAAATAGTATTTATTCGTATAGTGAGTGGGTTTAATGATATAGACGTGTATGCACACATATCTGATGAATATCAAACAAAATGTTGGCACTCAAATAATAAGAAATGACAGCTTTTTTTGTTTTCATCATTTTATCAAGGTTGCATTTATGAGATACAAATTGTTGCATATGAATATATCACTTCGATTGTCATGACTATCACGTATCTTGATAAATAGTGTATATTTGTATGATATAATGATACTTGATAACAATACACATAATTGCAATTTTATATTCGTAATTATATTCATATGTATAAACACGCGTATACACTTAGGATGTAAAGTTTGATATATCTAGCAAAATATATGATTTGCATTACAAATCGTTAAAAAATGATGCGAAGGAAAATCAATGCACTTGTTCTAAATTGTACAGTCGACGTTCGTGAAGTTCACGTGCTTTATTCTTGTTGGTATAGGTTTTATCGTTTCGCATGTATACACTATTCGGTGATGTGCATATCGTCGTGCAACTATGAATTGTCTCAACAGCAACAAACAAAATTGTACACACGCTGCATTATGATCTTGCAATCATTTTCTTCCATTCCATTTTATCGTATTTTTAATTTGTTATGTGATTTTTTTATCACATTTTTTATTTTCAAGAATTTCATGTAATATTTCATGCAATACAAAGTTAACCAGGTGTATTGTTGAAAAAAGGACTAAGTATTTGAAAAGTATATTGAAATCTTGAATCATTATCCAGATAAAATATCAAGTTATTTTTATTTTTTTTTTCGTATTTATAATCAAAGTTATTAAATTGTCGGTGAATTCATGCACATCGGCGTAATTCCAGTCAAGTTGGACAAGTTTGTTTTCACTCAAACTAAAATACAATAAGCACAAAAATTAATAACGACTCTGTCAACATCTCAAGAATGAAGAACTTGCGAAAGTACGTGAAAAAGGAAAGAAAAAAAAAGAAAGAAAAAAATGTTAAAGCTTGTCAACTGTTTACAGTGTGTCCTCGTGGGTACATGCAGAACTTGTTTGAATAGATTTCGTATAGCATTAGTCAATACCGGTTTTGTTCACCTTTTCATAACGTATATACTATAGAATAACACATATATACATACCTATATGTATATAGATACGGTATTTGCCAAAGCACACACAAAACTTGCTACTGAAATAATAATGATTATACGAGCATATATAATTATATGAAGTTCACGTAATCATAAGTGTTGGAGTGATCTGCATATTAATGAGAGAAGAAAGACGTTTGAACCCCTTGAGAAAAAAATATTCGGCGATGGTATATTACATTATACGTGCGTATATATCCAACTTTTTATTCAACTGTGTGCAAAACATCACAGTTTCCAAGGATACAATTTTATTAATGAAGAAGAAATGTTCCGAATGAATGAGTCATGAGCGTTTTTAATGCAGTATTACGGGCTCTTCGCATTCAACGTGTCATATACGTTGAACTCATTGCATTTCGTCGAACGAAATTAAATTTCGCTCAGTGACAGCCAGTTGATAACGCGTAGTACTTCGCTGTAGCCGGGCTACTCGAGCCGTGACAGGAATATCTAAATCTATGCTTAATTGGGTTTCGATTTTCGACATTCAGTTTCAGAATTAGCACTCTTCGAATTTACCACACTATATAAAAATGACACGATATTCATCATTTCGTGTGTGTGTGTGTGTGATACAACATTTCGTGGGCCGATTCAACAAATGTGATATCAAAATACATATATATATATATAAAATTCAATTGGAATTTAGTTTTCTTTTTTATATTATTACTTATAACGTTTTTGTCAATTTACAGCGGAGATTTGTGATAGAATCGATTGGCGAGGAAAATGAAAAAGAATCGTAGGATTGGAGAAAAAAAAACTCATTAAAAGGTGGCGCCGTCAATGTCAGCGAGACCCGTTCTGGTTCGTAGAGAACCATCAGACAGAGGAATTCATTTAAATTCTTAAAAACCAATATCGAATCATTTCATTCACTTAATTACCTGATCCTTACGTTCAGTCTCGTCCTGCAATAACATTTGTCCCCCCTTTATCTAAGATCGAATGGCATCTCGTAGGACCGACGCCTAAGGCGAAATATTATTTCATCAGACGGTGGTAAACTTTTACAAAATTCAACACCATGTAACATTCGGCGTTTTATCAGTAATGAAATTAAATTAATTCATAACTCGAATTGAATTGCCCTGATAAGCTTTTTCAAACACCCAAATTTGAACATTTACTCTAAAATTGTGAGGAAAGTCATAGTTCTTCATGTCGTCGCACACCGTGGGCTGTCTAACTTCACGTCACGTATAAATAATTTTAGCCCAAGAGGCAAGTTGACAGGGATTCTTTAGTGTTGATGGAGAACAATACACGCTCTCTCACTCGCACGTGTCAGGTTGCTCTTTTTTCGTCTAGCATAACACGGATGTGAACAAAGTGGAGTGAATAATCGTTATTTGAAATTCTCCTGAGTAAAAATGTTTTCATTTCATTTTGATCTAATCATTTGTAGATTGTCTTGTTTTTTTTATGTTACTTAGATCGAAAACTGATCCAAGCAAGAGCGTGTAAAGAATTCTGAAAGGAGCATGAGCAATTTTTGTTATTTTTGTCACCCTTAAAATTAAAAATTTGAATTCTAAAATTGTTCATTATAATTGACAATGTTCTTTCTCGCCTTTTCTAAAAAATTGTAGCGCTGATTTAACTGCACTTGGCGTTATGAAAAGAACAGTTATGACAAGAACGTTTTATTTAGATCAGTTTTTGATATAAAGAAGATCAAAATCTATTTTTTATCTTGTTCAGATCAAAATAACTCAATAAATAAATTAATCAGTTGGGTTAATTCTGAATTGAAATTGAAATGGCAAAATCCAGTGAAAAATTGGCGAACGATTATGGTCAGGCTAAAGTGCTTGCATATTTACGCGAAAAATGCATCGAAGGGTGAAACGTGGATAAGCAAAAGAGACGGACAAGTTGAATAAAAAAAAGCGAATTATGATACAAAGCGATGCATTGGGGTCGTACGATGAAATAGACGATACAATGCGATAAAATACGATTACAGAAGAGAGCGCGGTTGTAGTTGTGAGCTGCCGGGAGTAGAGCGCTGCCATCGATCGAACTTGGTCCACTTTGTTGGGAGTAGGGGGTACAAAAACACGCGAGGCTATTACAAAAAACGAAGGGAGGAAACAACGAGTTCGGCTGCAGCACTGACAGAAAGTGTGCAACACGCGTTATTTCAATAATTACCTTATACCTCCACCGATCGTGTAATTCAACTTATTATTTGTTATCAAATAATTTCATTTTGTCACTGCATAAAGCTTCCTTAAAAATCTAATTGTGTTTTGGTTGAACCTAACAATTTGACTAACTAGGTAAATTAATTCTTTTTCAATCTAACTCAAACCTATTCAATGACAATTCAAAATTATAATTAAAATTTGTATTTTAACTCCACATGTGTGACAATTGGTGTGACGTCTGAATTCTTGTAGAAAAATATTCAAATTTACGTTGGTTTGAAGTCGTCACTTAACATTGGCACTACGCCGTTTTCAAACGTTTGTTGGTACTTAAAATTTATACCTCCAAATGACTTTGACCAACGACTTATCGACTTTCGTCTGACTCATAAAAGATATTTCACCGTTGTTGATCAAAAACAATTGCGAATTGAAAATAGTGATGATATAGTGCCAAAAATGTTGGTTTTAGTGATAAACCCAATGATTTAAAGAGCGATTTTTCAATCGAGAGATTTAATCACACAATTCGAAAGCTAAACTCTGTCGTATGAATTCCTTGCTGGGTTTATGATTTTGTTCGACTGGAAAAAAATTGACTGCTTGTACACAAAACGTGCAAAAGAAAAAAAAATTATTTTTTTTTCTAAATGACTAAATATATCGATCTAATGTTCGTAGACGAGAGAATTGCTTAATTCTCACAGTCACAGTGGAGTTATTTTGCAGATCATTACACACGATTGAGGGTGTTTTTAGACACGTGATGGAAAGTGGCGCACATTAGAAGGCTTACGCGCCGCCAAAGTTTGCGAATACATTGAGTTAAAGTTCTGAACGTTTTATTGTCTCTCGCGAATTGAAATGAACTTTTGAAAAATTGAATTGATTTTGGATTTCTGTTTATCTTTTATGATAAATCTATGCTTCATGTTATTTAACGATGAGCGATTGCTGCGCAAAGTTTTGAATTCTTTTCAACAAATCTGTCAGTTGGTGGAGCTGCTGCGTTTACGTTCACTCGAGTTTGCATGTTTAGAAATACGGACCGGTGGATTTGACGGCTTAATTAAGGCCACGAGAGAGATTCCATCTCTGCCATTTACTTAATAGTGCAGGGTTTGTAGCAGCCGGTGCGGCTGGCTTCTACCTTTGTTCTACCCCAATGGATAGAACCCGTTTAACATTTACTCTATTTTTTGTTTCTTTTATTTATGTCGATGACAAGATCCTCCGCGTAATCTTCAACTTGGTTTTGGCGGACAAACAAAAACAGCAACAATCATCGCTATTATTTCGTTTAAAATGTTACAGTTTATCTGATGATGGTGCTTTGTTTTTGTACGAACGAAGGAAACGCGAATAAATTGTGGTTGCATTCATGAACTCGTACAAACGGTCTGCAGAGTGCGTAATGGTTGTTACGAATCTTTATATATCATTAATATTGCAAGAAAACGAGAAAAGGTTGAGAGTTGAAGATCCTCATTTGATCTGATTTGATTATTATTTTTTTTTCGCAGAAATAACAATATGAACAGATAATTTGTCAACGCTTTTATAGCGCGGTATATTCAAAACGAAAGTTGATATGAACTATTTGGTGTCAGCATGACGATGCACTGCAGCAATTATAGTTTGATGATGCTCTGAAATGCATAGATTATTTTCAGGAGAGCGACAAAGGCTACGCTAAACTTAGAATTTCAGTTGAAAATCATGCAAAATTGCTAGACCATAACAGACCTCAAAAGACAAGAAAAGTATGAACAGTGTGATTTCTCGTCGTTGATTGACTTTTATCAAATTGCAATCAAAAAATGACAATACGCATTCCACTTTAGTATATATATACATAAGAAGATCAATTTTGTAATATACTGATCAAATTTTCAATTCATACGAGTTACCGTGCAAATTTGTTACCGATCGGTGTTTTTTTTTTTCTTTTTTTTTCGTAAAATATTGATAATTGGAATCGTATATTTGTCCGCAATTATACACAGCGGATGTTATATATTATTTATTTATTTATTTATGCATGCGTCTGTAATCGACTGAATTATAAACGAATTTCATTTCACCCTTGCCGGAAAATTTTGTGATGGCGGACAAAAATTTTTAGCGGCAAAAGCATTCTTAATTTGCGACTATTTCTGTGGTACAAAGGAAAAACGAGTTAAGTGCGTATGTAAATCCCATTGATGGATCATTGATTAATCGAAAGAGTCTTTCACCTGTCGTATTCTGTTCAAAAAAGCTTGCGTCATCATTTTTTACCCTCATCAGATGATCAGAAGTTGATAGCGAACTAAGACATTGTTATTTACATCTCATCTAAGCTATAAACGCGCAAATACCGTCGCACAAAAGTTTTAAGCGCTTATTTATTTCAGCTTTTGGTTCACAAATTTGCGTACTTTTTGTTCTTGAGACTCCTTAATTTGTAGATGGCTTTATTGCGGTACTTTTAAAACAGGATTTTGGCATTGCGAGCTTCTACTTCGCGAAACTTGCCTCATAAACGTATTTATATTTGAATAAAATTGTCCCTTTCTCGGCCCTTAATTTATCGTCATGGCTGGTCCTCAGTATATTGATAAATAATCGATTTATTTTATTTATAAAATTCAAGAACCAAGTGATGAAGAAAACTTAAATTTTCAACGTATTTCTCTGAGTGCGTAAATAAGTATACATATACACGCATATTTTTGCGTGTATATACCTCCTTGTTGATCGAATAAAATATTTCCAAGATAATTGTACAAATGTTATTTAACGATCAACTACACGTTTTTCCGTTTTGCTGATGAGGTTAGAGAGCGCATTTTTAAGAGGCGTTTTCAGTTTTCAGTCACACGTCGACCATGTATTTACGAGCCATTAAACAAATTCACGCATCAGTGGCTGCAAATACAACACGCTTTTCATCGTGATCTGATAAACACGGAAAACCATTAATTGAAAAACATTCGAGCTGCAGACTAAAATAAAATGATTGTAAATCTATAGTCTGCATATACCGCTATATACGCGCACATCACCGCTGCTGTTATTAGTCATTATCGTTTACACCGCTGCGATGCAAAATTATATATTTCACGAACATTTTCGATGCATGTCTCGTGACAATAACTTTATTGTTATATTCCTTTCGTTTTTTGACAAGATTTCTGTACCATAATAATTAATCAAATTCTTAGTGTTCAAAGTCAAATTATATTTGATGCGAATGATTGAGCTGACAAAAACACATTTTGTAATTTAAACTCATTTATTTCAATGAAATATATATATATAATAATATGCAATAAATAATATAATAAAAAAAGATTCGTTTAAATAAGATGAGAAGTGTGTAAGCTATATTTGAACAGCAATATAATTAGTTGAAACCCAATTGAATGATTGAGTTTCAAAAAATGGACCATCATTGATAACGTTAAAATACGTGCATAGACTGGCATCACTTATAGTTATACCCTGTAGTACATCTTTCATCTGGCACTTGATACTAGGTTGCTCCTTCAGCTCATATTTGCCAGCACTCTATTGCTGCATCTCATGCGCGACTCTCGTAGTTCATTCTGATGTCGCGATCAAGTTCTATTAACTTTGGTGCATACACTCTCCGATAGTTGAACAGACAACTCGACTGAATGGCAGCATTGTTTGGCGATCTATTCGTCTCTCTGCTTCTAGCAAATTCCGTAACCACATTTTGCACTTCCAGACATTTCGCGTTGCAAATATGTTCAAAAATTTGAATCAACTAATTATGAAATTTAGCAAAATCAGGTTGCAAAAAAGGCACAAGAAGAATTTCAATGGAAGGTGTGCAACGCGGGATGACATCAGTATATAGATGTAAAAGGGAGTGTGAAAGATGTACGACGGAGTTTTCCCATTATATGGGAGCCAGGTTGGAGTTGCAGTATCTGATGTGTTTTATGACGCCGCGACTTTGCTCATCCGCGTCAGGCTGTAGGTTTAACAAATATAACTATAGAGAAAGCGAGTTGGAGAGACGGTCCATATGGACAAAACTATGGAGTCAATCTCGGTTCATAATATAACTTTTGTTTTTGTCAATTTGTTTGTTTGTCAATTGCCAAGTAGAACTGTTTTATTGTATACAACAAATGTAACCCTAAATATATATATTTAGATTTTAATGCACCTCTGTATCACAAATAGTTTAGTTTACTTTTTTAATTGAACAATATGTTAGGAACATGTTTGGAAACGTGAGTTTTCGGAACAATTATATATATGAGGAAAAAATGATGCGGTCGTGTTAATTTTAATGACGAAAATTTTTAACGACCGGATTGTGGTCAAGAATGAACAAGAACGAAGCTTTGCATATATGTATACATATATACATATATCTGATATCTGATACATATATCTTTGAACAAAGCTTGGCAAGATATATAGTATTCAAGCGACGTTTCAAACTACAAAAATCGTTTTTACAAAGCAAGAAATGGAAATTTGGAGGGTATATTGATTTTGACCGTTGAATAATTTTGCTGGACCGAGTATATTTATTCTTGTCTGTTAATCACGATAGAAAATGAGGGTTGATCTTGCTTGAATCGACTATTTGGTTTAGAATGATGTATAACAATATAATATCATATAACAATGGTACATACGTGCATAATTAAAATCAATCCTTGAAATGTATCGAAAAGTCGAGCGGAATAGATATCGAATACGGCAACAACAACTTTCATTATATTTATACATAGGTATAGACCGGGTTGAGTACCACTGATATCATATGATTCCCTCTTCTCTCTCTCATCCCAGCTATGGGGTTTTAAACTTGTATATAAGTTATAACATGAACGCGAGAATTTACGTGACAATTGCATTGAAATAAAAAAAAAAGAGTTGGCAGCTGGATGGATGTATAATTGTATTGACTGTTTTTGTTTAATACGATCATAGGTGAAATAAAAGTAATGTGCGCAGAGCGCGTGAATAAAAGCGAGTTGGTCGTATAGGTATATGTTATAGCCGTGTGGCAAGAAAGCGAACATGAAGATAGGGAATAGCAAGGAGTTCGCAAACCGCAGGTCGAAGGTCAGATACGTGCTGCATTTGTGCAGTCGTTCTTTTCATCTTTCGTTCTTTCACAACTCGCGCGCGCACACCGGGTACGTCCCTTTCGACCCGTACGTCGTATCCTTCGAAACCCAATTCGCCCGAGTTCACCTCGGCCTCTGATAAAACCAGATTCGATTCAACAAAAAGCACACCTGTCTCTTTTTTCATTCACCCTTTAATTTCATTTCATTCAAATCCTATATACGAAATTTGCGTTTTCATCTTACTTCATAACCTTCGCCAATCATTTATTCACTACTCGACGTTTTTTCAATTGCACGCCCAAATCTTTCATCTTATTCTTCCTCCAATATTTCAGCAAAACAAATTAAATAAATCGCAATTCCATTTATTTTATCAGGTTCTGTCATTTTTTTCAGATTGATTCCTTTGTTTTTGTTTAACAATGCTAAATATTATAATTCAATCTCGTTCGCATTATAACACGACATATTATCTCTCTCTCTCTCTCTTTTTTTTTAATATATTATAAGCATTCGAGAGGAATGAAAAAGTATATGATGAAACGTCACCGCGATACATCAGAAAATGTCAGTTCAAATTACGTTAAGATCCATTGTCGATTCATAACAATATGTATCCGTTTAATACAGTGGCAGCTATGGCTTGATCAATTGTGTAATTTAATAACTGTTTTGACTGCTGCATTTCAGAACGAAAAATATGCATGCACATTTCATTATGTCACTTGTTTACTCATCACTTGTTTACTCATCGCAACTTTTTCATTAGACTTTCAATTGTGCATATCATTTCGTTTTTCTTTTTCTTTTTCTTTTTTTTTTTTTTTTTTTTTTTCAAATAAACTTTTGTGCTTGTTCGAAATTTTTGAATTTTCGTTTGCATCTCATTGTTTTGTATATGCTGCAAATGAGCTTGCTTTCTATCTTTAATTAGAGTTATGAAGTCTTTTGGTCTCCAAGGTTGAAACAGACAAATGGCCTCCAACAAGCACTCGACAAGGACAGCAGAATTTACGCGTCTAATTGAGGGTTAATTGAAATTGCAAATACACCCAGAATGCGACGTAGTGAGGGGCACTATACATCGTTCACAGTCGATGTAAATATGCATATAATTTGTCTTTTGAATCGGTAATTAAGAATAATAGCGCGCAAAAAAGTATACTTCCTTTGTACATGCAAACGCCTATTTCAAACCCATTTCGATATTAGGTTTATAAATGAATAATTGCATTATTCAAACAAAATTGGACTGACGATTGAGTTTGTATATGATTTGTTCAAAAAAATATCTTCGTCTTGGTTTGAAAATTGGTGTCGCATGTACATCAATTTTACGTAGGAAATGATTGTTTAAAAATGTTGATACGAATTGTATATGCGCATCAGCACCGTTACGTTAATAATCAACACTCGTAAATACATCGCCATCAGCCACTTTCTCGCCGCCATCATCCAACATAACATTCGAGTTGGATTATTCGAAGCCATATTTTTCATTCGAATTTCTTCGTTTCTCTAATAATAATTTTCCACAGCAATTTGTTGTATCAAAAATGCTTTACAATGGACGTTATATCTGACCTTAGAAGATATATGATACAATACAAAATACAGCTAAACAGCATTCGCATATATCACGTGTAACGAACTATAAACTACCTCAACCACTTTGCAGATATTTTGATCCAAAATATTCTGAATTATCATGATTAATTATTATACTTTTATTTCTTTATACTTGTGGTATATAATAAATTATCGTTGACTTTGACAGAAATTTAAATTTACATTTTTTTCTCTTATTTTATGTGGCTCTGCATTTGACATATGTATCATCAGTATCACGGTTTGACAGTGGCGCATGACTATCTGGCTTTTGAGTGCATCACGAAGAGTGCCTACTCAACGAATATACTAAGGAGGAAATGCAGGCGCACCCATTGTCAAGCTTAATACAAGTTTAACGTCCAAAATCTCTACATATATGTACAAGATGCCGTTTAAAGAAATTTCACTTTAATTGAGTGCGTAATTGATATAATGGACTAATTGCTCTCGCTAACGGACGAGCGATCAAATGAAGTGATACGACATGCTCGTTAATACAATTATTTACAAAAGGCTTTTGACCCAAGTGCGACCTCTTGAACGGTCTGAGAATCAATTTATCAATGATTGTGCCAGCGGAGTGCATATTTTTATATATTTAATTATATATACGCTGTACGTCAGCTTATCCATGTAATTTGTTCATTGTTCGCTTTGGAACATTACTAACGATCAATAAACTCGATATAGGCCTATTGACATACGCGCGACAAAAATTCGCACCATCGCATAAATACATCGCATAAATACGAACCAAACTGACTATATTATTTGAATTATGGCCGTTATTATTTAGCCAAGAGGCTCTGCTCACTTTTGGGAGTACAATCATTGTAAGCAGCAATTGCATTTTTCAATTAACGTTCGAGATTTTAATCGTTTCGAAAAATTGTATGTCAGACAATTATGTATTTTGTATATAATTAAGGGAACAATTTGGTGCTTTCAAAATTAAGCATAAAAATGTCTACAGACTCAACAAAAAATGGAATATCATTTTGATATGAAAGCGGAATGAAATGTTAATATATAATATATGAAATGTTCTAGTTGTTTCGCTCGCTGTGTCGAATTGGCTCTACGGACTGTGTGTACATCCACCGAGGTATATAGGCACAGTATACCTACATCTACTTCGTGTTGCCTGAACACTTGATAAAGGAAATAGTTGAACATAATAGTTTCTTATTACTAACACGATTGAGAGTGACACAACTGTGACTTTATTGCTTGTAATACTCCGAATATATTTCATTCATATATTTATGCTCGACGTCATTTTTAAAATAATATCACATAAACATCAGAATCATGAAATGGATCGAATGTAGATCAACAAATTTGAACAAGAGCCGAATGATAAAACATATAATATTCGTCGATATAGTCGGAAATGTAGTGAAAATGTATATTTTAGTACCGTGTGATGTAGATAATCGTACAAGAAAATTTGACGTACTATTTTTGACTCTACATTAAAATATACAAGTAGCCAGTGCATTAATAACGTTATTTGCATTCATGTGTACATAATGGGCAAGGTTGTTAACGCGCTTATTGTACGCACGTTGAATTGTGTGAGAAAGAGCGAGTGCGCGTCTTCCGAATTGAGTTAAAGTATATAACAGTAGATATATGTATATTCATATTTATATATATACATATATATATAAACATATATATATAAACATATATATATATACACATACATACATATATACATAAATATATATATATATATCTTTTTTGAAGCCGGCTAGCCCCGGGATATTAAATAAAGAGTCAGTAGTCCCCGAGGTCGCTAAGGGAGAGTCGTGTACAGACATTCCGCCCTTTTTGCTCCAGACATTTTGCTACTCACCGTATAGCTCCGGGTATACGTATAACTTTTACTTTTGTACACATCCGACGCGAATAAGTTTATTTTACGAAAATTCATTGTGCCTCTGAAAATGAAGTTTACCCTAACATTTCATTATTGTGTTTAATTTTCTTTGTCTCCAGATATCGAAGTTTTGTCCAACAAACTAATCTCAACTAAACTTTCGCACGTCTGAGATCGCGCTCAAATTATTTCAACAGTTTGAGAATTTGTGGTCCCCCCCTCCCCTCTCTCCGAAAAAGTGTACATCTTTGTCTATCGGGAAGTAGCTATGAGTAATGACCAATCTTGAGAGAGAGAGAGAGAGAGAGAGGGAAAGTAGGAGAAACATTCTGAAAATGATTTAAGCGGATTAGAGGAGACAAAAAGAAGGAGCTTTTGAAATATATATTTGTTTGTGCACGAAATAATTTGTCATGAGAAATGTGCCGAGTGCTGGTTTTATTTCCATTTGTTCGGTACAAATTTTGTGACGAAGAAAAGGTATTATTGATTCATCGATAACGGATTTGTGTTTTACTATACGCGACAAGATATGAAAGAAGACGCCGCGCAATTAGTCGACACCGATCAATCGTTGATTTTGATTGTAGTTTGGAACGAGTTTTTCATCGGAATACTCTCGCGCGGCCGATAAATTGCGCGTGTGTGGAAACGTGATTCATTGTTTTTTATCATTCACCCCTCTGCCTATATCAGATGTCAACTAATGACACAGAGAAGTGATAAATGAATAATTTAAAAACGAATTATAAGGCAGACAATGAAAATTAAAACCGATTAAAGTGGCAACATGCGTGTACATAAGAAAGTCAGCAAATAAATGGCAACAGGAATTAGTCGCGCAAACCCGATCTGATGAACAGAGCTTTTTTCCCCGTTCGAATTTTAATGCTCGGAGACTTTCGGGAGCCTGGATTTCCGCTGCTTTAGCTCTCTCTTTCTCTCTCTTTCTCCCTCTCTTTATCCATGTTTTTTTTTGTTTACTCATTTTTGTGGGCAAAACAAAAGTTGCAACACGATTTACGTCACGACCTCCAGGAAACAGTCGGCTTTGTAAATTGCAATTTTTTACATCAAGCTTGGTTGGTTTTTTCTTCGCTAATAATTTTCGACCAACTTTGAGAATTCGCGAAATTGCTTGTTACTATACGATTGTTCTACATCAAATCAATCTCAACAGCATAAAGAATTTTAGTTTGCCAAAGTTAAAGCAAACAAAGTATACGTATGAGTGCATGCCACGTCGATGTCTCGCGAGCCATTTATTTACTCGACAAATTTTGGATCATATCAATATATATATATAAAACCGCTGAGAAATAGTGTTTTGAGTTTTTTGAATGAGGAATAGAATTTTGAGTTTTCTCGACAGAGAAGCGAATAAAATCGAGCCAAAATGAATGCATCATGTATACTTTGGATCTAAGCACGGCGAACGAACAGCTTATTACGCATCACTGTGCACAATCAATTGCTTCCTTTCATCGAATCGCACAAGCGATTGGACCGTGAATGGTCCAAAAGTATATACTAAGTTCAAAATTGAATACTTTTAAAATGAGTGAAAAGGAAAAAAAAAAACGTGCTCTAGTTTAGTTCCTCAATTAAACAAGATTAAACTGAAATCACGAGATATTTCTCTTTTACGTCGAGAAAGTTAAATTCAGATCACACAATATAGATTTGATTATCCATTTAACTGTTTCTTTGTTAACTTCTATCATTTGACGACCTTCATGCGTAATTAATTGTTGCTTTTCTTTCAAATGTTGTTGTCATTTTATCTTTCAGTTATGATAATGAGAATAAAAAAGCGAGGGGGTTAAAGTTATAAAGATCGAAGAAGGACTGAGACGTTTATTAACACCCCGGACTGAGAGAGGTCGTGCAATATAATAGCCATTAAGAGGAAATAGCTATGATCAGTCGTTTCTTTGAATCTGGCAAATGTCTGCGCAATGGCTGCTGCGTTAGTTCCTTTGTGTTTCACTTGACTTTAACTGAACTCTGTCCAATCAGTCAAACAGGCTGATACGAGGAAGGAAGTGCGCGACAGAAACGTAGACGACTCGATCGTCAAAGATGATACTTCAAAGATGCCAGCAGCAGGTCCGTTATGATACCCATGGCATCGTAACTCATTTTCTTGACGAAAGCTTAGTTGCGAAATTGTTCTGCAGTGAGTAATTTATTGATGCCACTGCGGAAGGTATCGCATTGCTCCTTTATGTTTCGCCAGCGACCTCTATGCAAATTGCCATAGAAGCTCCGCCTCGTTTTTAATTTATTGCCGCATTAATTTTTCAATTGCACACAAATGTATAGATAATAAAATTAGACTCCATTCATTATGTGCTACGAAATTGACTATATATGCATTTGATAGGCACTCGCATTCAAATCTTGTCATCTTTTATATAGATGTTGCAATTTATTAACGATTCACTCAAACTGAAACTATCTCGTTTTGAGCAAGTGCGATTCAAGTTTTCGAGTATTCCCTTTGACTTTTCGTTTTTTTTTTTTTTTTTTAAATATTCTTTTTCGTCTTATTATATCCTGTATACATATACATACGCGTCTAGGTTGATTACGTGTAATAAAGTGAATTGCCACAATTGAAATTTAATAAAAGGAAATATTGCATAAAATGTGGTTATACAAACACAGTGACGCAAATTTGTCCGATGGGCGAGTAAATGGCGGTGAAATAACAATAATAATGATAATAATAATCGAAGTTCTGAGATTTTTTGGATGAGCTGCAAAAATTGGATACGCGATTATGCAAATCCATTTATACCGAATGCATTAATTTAATAAAGCCATCTTGATTGGTTATGAGACCAGAAATTTCTTGTAGCGTTGTAAAAGATTAAAATGATAAGTAAATTTCTATGGCAAAGACCAAGAAACAGCCGCAGGCTTCACGAGACGGTATGCTATGTGTTAAGCTGCGTTAAGCTTCTGTGCGTCGCATGTGACCATAACAATCACGTTTAGAGTGGTTTACGAGACGATAGAGCTCATCGCTTGCAAATTCCAACCTCAAAGTTTGAACAAGTCGAATATGCATTTTTTGCTACACACACTCTGTTACATCGGTGATAAATTATTCAGCCTATAAAACACGATTCGTCCTTTATAAATCAGAATAATCCGGCCGAATGGTTTTTTATTGAGTCCAAAATTTTTTACCGAACACGAGAAAAATATACCGCACCATCTTTTATGCAGCAGCTTGAAGAACGAGAAAATATATACATTTGCATGTTGTTGCAGCGGCGCGCTCTCTATTTCAATTCAATCCCTAGCTCGTGGCGCTGTATAAAATACATGTTTGTTCCTCCTCCCTTCTGTTTACCTTCCTTTTTCTTTTCTTTTTTTTTTTTTTTTTTTTTTTTTTTTTTTTTTTTTTTTTTTTTTTTTTTTTTTTTTTTTTTTTTTTTTATTTGTATTTTTTTTTT
>JAQQRF010000247.1:0-111872 GCA_030523145.1 Trissolcus brochymenae | reverse complement strand
GTTTTTTACTTACAAAAAACTCAATTCGTTTTGATTTTTGAAAGCATACTTTTCCAATATGATTTTTTTGAAGGTATATCGGAGCTTGGAAATTTGTAAGTGTACTACATTTTACTATTTTTTTTTTTTTTTTTGTATAAGTATGATTTTATTAATATTATAGATATTTCTTGAAATTTCAGACACCTAGAAGATAACAACATCAGCATTATTGATTTTTATTCTTTTCTCCGAATCGGAAAACTTATTGAATTGTAAGATTAGTATTAATAAGAATCAACCATACGTTTTTCATTTTGTTTATAATTTTATGTTACGATTACAGAGTTTTGTCGTTTAATAATATTTCTGAAATACCTTCCAACGCATTCAACACTTTAGAAAACTTAAATAAATTGTAAGTTTTTTTTAAACAGATCAAAATTTCTTTTTATTCGCATTATACTACTAGTATAATTTTCAATTCACAGAACAATTGGAAATAATCCAATAAACAATGTTCCATTAGATTTATTTTCAAAGTTGAAAAGTTTGCAATCCCTGTAAGTATGACATTTTTTTTCTCACCTTTCTATTAAATAAATACATATATTAGACAAAGAAGTAAAAGAATGTAATATCATATGATTTATTTTTCATCGCAAATAAAATGGTTTTTCCTTTTTTGTAGTGGTCTCGAAGACATTGATTTAGACAAAGCTGAACAAAATATGTTCAACGCACTACCAAACTTAACTTTTATGTAAGGTTTCAATAATGAATAATAGAAATAAATCCATAAATTGTTATAAAACTATATAAAATGTTGAAACTTAACCATTATAGCTATTTTAAAAAATTTTATTATTGTACTACATATGCTCCAATGGTACCAAAGTGTTATCCCACAAGTGATGGTAAAAACTAAATTACATATTTTTCAATGTAAAATTTATTGTCAATCAAAATATTGCATTGTAATATTAACAATACTTTTTTATCTTAGGGCTTTCGTCTTTGTCAGATTTATTAGGCAAACAAATATTAAGAATCGCAGTTTGGAGTATTTCAAGTGTCACATTTATTGGCAACTTGTTGGTTCTATGGGAAAGGTTTACTGCAAAAGACGAAAATCAAATTCTAAGTATCTTCATTCGCAACTTAGCGCGTGAGTTATTTACAATAATTTGCAAGTTACACATTCAAGACAAGGTTTTTCCTCAATTAATTATTTACAGTATCTGACATGCTAATGGGATTGTACCTTTTCATCATCGCCTTCAAAGATCTTCGATATCGTGACTTGTACAATAATTTCGCGAGCTCATGGATGTCTTCAAAGTTCTGCTCTTTTGTTGGAATTATAGCAATGACTTCTTCGCAGGTACAAAAGTTTCAACAATAAATCTCATGTTTATTAATATGTTCATACTGTTTAAATTACTAACATATTATTGACAGGTTTCAATGATGATTTTATCATTTCTATCTGTTGAGCGCTTCGTACTGATAACGGCACCTCTAAAAAGAAAACATTTCATGACCGCTCGGACTGCTTCAACGAGCATGTTTTTGATATGGGCTATGGGATTCTCTCTTGCATTTTTCCCTGGTATTTATTTTACCAGATCATCTGTATTATCTAATTCAAATTTATTGATTTGAAAGAAAAACAATTTTATGTAAAGCTGCTTATTGGAGAAACAGTACGAGATTTTATGGTGCCAACGGGATGTGTTTCCCTCTTCATATAGATGATCCTTTTTTCATTGGTTGGGAGTACTCCGCCTTCATTTTTCTAGGACTAAATGTGCTTAGGTATCAATTCCATATGATCTCCAAATTCAAAATAAAATTATACCAACTGTGACAACTAAACATTTTATTGTTTCAAGAGAGACTCACTTTATTTCCAATTTTCAGTCTTGGAATTATCATCTATGTCTACTTCTCTATGTTCATAAGCATTTGTAAAACGCGTTGCGCAACTACATTATCAGTCAGAGATTCAGAATTTGCTCTTAGATTTTTTCTGATCATTCTCACCAACCTCATATGTTGGACTCCGATTATTGTTCTTAAAGTATTAGCACTCATGAATTATCCAGCTGCACGTAAGTGTAACTCATATTCAGATGAACTAATCATAGCAGTTTTTACTAGTTTTACTTTTCTTCAACCAAAATTTGTCTTAAAACTTTAAAATTTTCAGCTGACTTACATGCTTGGATCGTTGTTTTTATTCTTCCGATCAATAGTGCTGTCAATCCTGTCTTATATACATTCACAACGCCCAAATTTCGTGGACGATTAAGTTTCGGATGTTTGAAATCTCAGAAAAACATTATGCATGAAGAGACCTCTACTCAACAAGGTACAAAATTATAAATTGGCCTTTATTTTGTTATTTTCGTTGATGTTACAAACTTTTGTATTTCTAATAAAGATTTGCCTTTGGTTTCTTTAATTGCAAAATAAGTGAATGGTATTGACACTGCTATAATTAATCCTCTAATCCAGTAAGCAATGTATGTACCAACTAATTTATTGAAAGGTTGGAATGATAATGTAGCCATAAAACCACAAAGAGCTAAACTTGAACTAAACATTAAGCTGGCAAATACTTTTGTACTCGGTGGGAACATCTCGCCTACCAGTGTCGTAGGTATTGAGCCTAGGCCATAATTATATGACATCACAAATAATAATAATGAAAATAGAGCAAACCACGTAATGTTAACCGGGCGAAAATTAATACTAATGAAATAAAAGCAGAGTCCTATCAAAAATAATGCTATCGCGGCACCGATGCTGGAAAAACAAAGCAATCGTCTTCTGCCAACGGTGTCTATCAAAAATGTCGCTGTAAAACCAGCGGTGATCATGCAAAATGATACAATTATCACTGTGACACTTGAGTTCATGCTGATCTCGATCTCTTTAACGATAATTTCCATGTAACTGCTAATCGCGTTATTGCCACTGACAAATACGCAAAAGTTGAGTCCCAACAACACGGCTGCATTTTTTATGTGACCTGAAAAGTAAGAATGTATAATTTTATTAAATTGATATGAATGAGAATAAGTTAGTATATGCAAAAAAAATGGAAAAAAAATTTACCTGGCTTTATAAAATCTTTAACCCGTTCAAAGAAAGTTAATTTTGAAGTTTGAGTATACTCTTCCATTTCGCGCAATTCATCCTTTACGTTACTTTTTCGCAAGAACCACTGCAACGACTTCTCAGCTTCCAGTAAATTTTTATTACTTAAATAATGATAAGGAGACTCAGGTATCATCATAGAGAAAAGTATAAGAAATAATGAATTAGGTATAAGAGCAAAATAAGCAAACAAGTTCACTGAAATATATGGCCCCATCAGATTTCCAACAAATAATCCAAGATAGGACATATTTACGTTAAAAAATATCTGAAAAATATATTGTAACTATGACTGGTAATGCAACTGCGATTAAAACAATTTTTCAAATTAAATACAATACCAAGGATCCTCGTATTTTTGGATTAGCAATTTCTCCGAGAAATAGAGACAATGATGTCCACATTATACCAGATGCAAGTCCACAACAAATCCTTGAAATATAAAGCCAAGTAACCGTTGTAGCAAAAATTGTACATACCCATCCTAGGATTGAAATGCAAGAACTTAAAAGGAGCGCTTTTTTTCGTCCGATAAAAACTGCAATGAATTATTGAAATAAAACATTTTCTTGGCCATTGCTTTATATTGAAAGAGATTTTTCATTATAATCTCTGACGAGGTTTTCGCAGAGTTGAAAAAGGTCATACTTTGGATGGAAGCACCTAGAAATGCACCAGCAGCTCGTCCAAGAAATATCAGCGAAGCAACCCAAGAAGTTTCGTAGTCATTCAATTGAAAATTAAAGTTCGAATTGTGAGATTTCAATTGTGCTAAATATGGAGAAGCCCAGCCATTTGCGAGACCAGAAGTGAAGGGAGCCAGACTTACTGTGAAAAATCAATGAAATTCTGTTTATTATATCATAAAATTGCATTGAATATTAAATAATGAAAAAATTGCAAAATTAAAGTACCTGTCAAACACACAAGCCATTGGTTTCTGTAATTATTAACTTCTGTTTTTTGATCTTCTATGTGAACCATTTTCAATCTCTGATTTCAACTTTTCACATTCCATTCGCAAATCAGTATCTTGCATCGAAGACAGTTGTTCGTATCCTCGATCTTACAATTGACTAAGTTTAATTGAAACACTTTTGGAACATTGTTCATACTAGATAAACTTGTTGAAATGCAGTATAGCTGATAAAAAGATTAGTGCATTACTTTCAGAATTTGAATGAAAATGATTTTTGATCCATCACGATTGTGCACTTTGGTGCATTTGATTAAAAATTAATCATGATTCGAATAATAGGTTGAATATTCTTTTATCAAAATCATGAAAATAAAGTGTCAGCATTACGATATTTTTCTTTGGTCGATACCGTGCAATACGATAACGATACAAATTCCCCACGCTCTTAGGAGAAGAGCGTTGCATTATCATCAAACAGCACATTTTGATTTACTTTGTTAATATTGCTCCCCCATTTCGTATCTGAATTGTGATAAACATGTTAGAAATCTAAAGTAATATACTCTTTTGTTGAACAAAGCAAATAATTTGTTTATCTACTTAACGTTGAGGTTTTCCGTTTATAATTACTTTGCATCCAAAATAAAAGTTATCGACATTGTCGAAATTTTGCCTTTAGCATCCTATTATTGTTTCCAATTTAATTATAAGAGATCCTAATTAATGTTACTATCGTAATGTTTCTTTGTGATATTTATGGGGTAGGAAGTTTCATGGGGTTGAACCTGCACGTATACCAACTTTGTTCGGTGTCGAGTTGATATTCCACAATAGTTGCAGCCAGAGTTAAATCAGAAGAATTCGAAAATAGTTTCAATGAGCAACAAGAAAACCCAAACGAGTAACAATTTATAATTTAATTCAAAACTCTCTCAACCTTTTTTAACTTCTTATACAATAACTAAGCAAAAACGGATAATCCAAACGAGTATCAAAAGCAACTGACTTTTGATTTTAAGCGCATTAGATGTGCAGCATGGAATCGAAATCAAGTGCGCGGTGGAAAGTAAGTGCATCAAATATGTGTAAATGTATTATGACATTTATTAGCTATTTAATAATTTAAGTAAACGCGCTTAATAAAAGAAGAAAACAAAGAAAATATTTATAAATTGTCCGAAATCTCAAACATTATTATTCAAGAGATTTAGCACAAAAATAAAAGATGTGTTCAGGTGTGCCTCAATTTATCTTATCATAATCATGCTAATAAATTTTCAGTCAGATCTCATTTGAATTTTCCACTATGATGAAATATCTTTTTCAATTATATTCAGGAAATGGAAGGAGAGATGATAGAACATTAAACGTTTTAGATTCAGTAAAAGACAGGACGAAACAATTTTTGTCGGTATTAATAATTTAATATTTTTTTTATTCAATACAGATTTCTAATTATAGCTAAAAATACAATTAATTGAATTAAAATAAAATATTAGTAACTTTTTATTTAAAAATATATTTTTATATTTATAAATATATATAGATATATACAATTTTATAATGTAATGATGTCTACGAATTTATTATTTAATTCCATTCTCTGTTCACTTACAATTTATGTAGTAGTTTAATTTCCTACAATTTAAATATGAAAATTGATTTTTGAGCGATTGTTTTTTCAACAAACTTTATTGAAATATGATTTTATTTTCAAAGTAAATCATTTTTCAATTTCAATCAGTTCTTTTTAGAAATAAAAGATGAAATTAAAGTTGTCAAGTGATTATTGTAAGAATGGAACTAATTAATGTGTTGTATAAACAACTCTTTTTACAAAATTGTAGGTAATTGATGGCACAATCGATAAATGCACACTATTCTGAACAGATTTTTTTCGTAATGCTTCTTAACTGTGTGATGTTATTCATTCAGTCCGTGCAAAAAAAAATTATATCAAAAACCATATGAGAATAGTTTTAAATATTTAGTTTTAAATATTCCAAAGATACTCAAATCATACTGCTACATTCAATTCTAAAATTATTACCTATAATATCTATATATTAAATATAAATGTATCAAACATTATTGGCTGAATATAATATTTAACAACTACTGTTCAATAATAATTTATACCTATTCAACCTGATATCTATAAATATGTCTATACATAAAATATAATACGGTTTTCAAAAAACAGCAAAATTTAAAAATCAAAATTTAACTTATACAACCATATTATGTCACACAGTTACTAATAAGATAACATTGTTTAAGAATTTCACAAACAAACCTTTAATAAAAATGTTAGGAAACTCGTTGTTTTGTTAAGAAAATAGTAAGTAAACTTAACGATTTAAAATCTATAAAAATTGATTCTTTTGAGCTTGATATGAAACTCGGTGAAATTGTTTGTTTTCTTCAATTGCAATAATTCACTTAAACAAAATTGGTTGTTTTCACATCAATACTGTCAATGTGATGTCTTGAATAGTGAAGTGTTTCAAGATACAAAGTATAGATTAATTTTACCACAACCCATTAAAAACGTGGACTAGTTATATTAGATATATTCGTGTTATAACCATTTACATTTAATCTTAAAATTAAATAAAATGTACTATAAAAAGGTTAACAACATTAATTGTCATATAATCAGATTATGCTGGTAAATGATGAATAATTACTTTTCATTATTCCTACGCGTTTTGCATAATTTCTTTTTATAATTTGATTATAAATTGCAAACCTCACGATGTTTCAATATTGTCTTGCACATCGTTCAATTGTGTTTTTTCTTTTTTTTAATTTTAAAACATTGTCTGTTACTAATTTTTCATCATTCGCATGTTCCTATATCAACTACATAATTCACCTACATGCAAAACTACTAAAAATCAATTTAATTTTTCTTCAGAGCTATAAAACAGTTTTCTCAAAAAATTATTGCGTCAATGATAAAACGATTGAAACAAGTTAAATAACAATGTTTGAGAACCACAATAGTTATTGTAATTGTTAAAATTGGACGTCTGAATCACAGATAGCTGGACGTAAATGCTCATTTTTTACTAATTCGATAACATTTTCAGATGATAAAAGTTATTCAGTCGTGCAAAAATAATCGACATTTTAAAAAGTCATAAATTGTTAAACAAAGCATACAGTGAGTACACAAATCAACGCCTAATAGTATGATTGTATAAATACAGTGCTACTGATTGCGCAAGCGTACATGGTGCTCATAAATACGGTTAATTCATTTGCATTGAATACGATTAACAATTATCGTACAATTTTACAATTGGGGAAAAAATATCAGTGGTGGACAGTGATGTTAAAAATAAATAAAATCTTTTACGGAGCATTGGAGCGGATATGGAGCATAGCTGATGGTGCAAGAAACGACGGATTTAATTATATGATTCTTTCTTTTTCTTTCTCTCTTTCTCTGTAATTTACTTTGTCGCGATTTTCAAAGTACTTTAATTATGCACCGTATAATAAGGACGGCGTCGTCTTTTTCGCTTGTGCTCGTCATTAGGTAGTCACGCGAATCAATTGAACGGATTTTCTAATCTAAATTACATAAAATTGTGAGGATACACTTTAGGGCGGCTGCAATTGCGATTGTAAAAAATGATGAAAAAACATCGATTTAGGCAGCCGACTTATCTCGTCAAATAAATATTTCAATCTGAACTCGTTTCATTATAAAGTTGATTCCCTCGTAGCCTTATATATATTTCTACTGGCCCGAATTAAACATAAACATTAGTAGAGCTGAATCCTCTCTCATAAGATCCAACTGAATCAACTGTAAAATTTATCTAGGACGAAATATTTGACGATACAATTACTAATCATACAAGGGGTCGAAATTCATTTTGATGGAGAACGTGAGATTGATGTCTCACGTTTATAAAATCTTGCTCCACATCTTAAACATTTTCTAAATGAAATCCCTGCCTAGATGAGGACGGTTTGTCTGCTGCGATAAGCGCGTTCTTCCACGCCCGTTACCGCTCGGGGCATGTCGACGCGTGTTTCTAAGCTCCCTGTCAACTTCTAATTCTTCTAACTTCATCGTCAGACCAAGTTTCTGTTGTACTGCAAGTCTCAACAACTGATTCAGAGTTTTCCTATCATCTTCTGCGATAGCCAGTTGTCGCTGCAGCTCTTCCACTTGTGTTCCATATTCCTCGCAACGTGCTGCAAACATCGCTCTCAAACCTAAAAAAAAGAATTATTGTATTTAGAAATATCACTTTAAAAGACTTTTTTTAGAGAGAGAAAAAATAATGACCTATTATTTAGTGACTTACTTGAAAAAGTGGCTGCATTTTCTTTCAAAACTCTAAGCTCGTTTCTCAGCTTAAGCATAGTTTCATTAACGATACTCTTTTCGTTTTCATATTTGCTCTTCAAATTGGTGAGAGCAACTTCAGCAGTGTTTTTGTTTGATTTGAGCACAGTTCGCAGAGTAGCGATCTGCTCTGCTTTAGCCGAGAGAAGGGCCTTCAATTTGATCACCTGTTCTTGTAATTCTTGTACTTCAACTTTATTTTCCGTCACGTTGCCTGTAAAAGCAATTTATTTGAGGTTGTCTATTGTTATCAAAATATTATACATAATATTTGAGTAGTTATGTATATTTTACCTTCACAGATGTGGCAAACTTTGTGTTCGAGTTTAGAAAGTCCAATTGTATGTTCCACAGCACTGCGCAAGTGTTTAATTTGGTCCATCAAAGTTTCGATGTGTTTAGCAATTTCCTTAGCTTTGCTAAGACTCTCCAAGTCTTCGATTTTGATGTCAGTTTTAAACAAGGACCTGCACCACTCTATCTTGTTCTTTTCATTATCCTTATCCGGGATGATTTTCTCATGGTCTAAAACAACTCGAGATGGAGTCTCGCCATTGACCGTACAAACGTGATGATAAAGTTGCACCAGCTCATCGGAGATGTTTTGTAAATCGTTTTGTGCCGAGTCCAAGAAACCTCCTGCTTCTGTCGCGAGTTTTGACAGAATGTCCACGTCCGACTCGAGGAGCAAACTTCTTTGCTCAGTGTCAAGCAACTGAAAAATAATAAAACGAATTCTATTAAAAAAAAAACAGCGAAAGAAAAAACATTTCAAGTAATCTTCTTTGATCGGAAATATTTTTGCGGATGAATTGTTTTTTGTTTTGTTTTTTATTTTGTTTTAATAGTGATGTACTTAAACATTTTTCTGACTTGATCAAGCCAGCTTCGTGCATGTAGCCTTGCGAGTACGAATCATGCCACATTAGCGTTAGGAAGAATATCTAATTTTGACTTGTTTAATTGAATCGTTCTCGACCGAGTTCACCGGGCCTTTTCGTCCATTCGACAGACAAATGAAATTAATTCGCTGTGCACGTGTAACTTGGATCCAAATCTTAAGAGATAAGCAGTTCTGCAGTAGGAGGCACTGTTAGAACGATGATAAGCTATTTGATTATCATTAGAGAGAGGTGCCAAAACAAATGATTATATTAAATATGAGGTAAATACGTAAAAGGGGAGCACACGCGTTCCAACCTTTTGTCGAAGGCTCTGCTCTGACACGGGGATCTGAAATGCCACAATTTACTTTCAAACGAGAAGTTACTATTTAAACCATTTTCTTTAGTCTCAACACATATAGTTCTGGGAGATACACCGATTGATTGCATACTTACTCAAATCAACTGTGATTAACAAATTATCAATGATTATAAATGAACTTGAAGCTGGAGGATAAGAAACCTCTACAACACTCTTACCTTGTTGCGAAGATTGGTAAGTTCAGTTTTGAGTTGTTGGGTCGAGTCCGATATGGTGAGTCCTTTTTCGAGTTCATTCAAATCTGTTTGCAACTGCTCGACCTCTCGTGCAGACATTGTGCTCCATTGATGGAATTTAATGACAGCCTAAAACAATTAAAGAGAAGAAAATGATTATTCAAACTCATAGCAACAAACCTAAACATCGAAAACAAAAAATGTTAAGTGAATATAAAGCAATTGATTTTATCAATTATATACCTGATTAAGTTTATCCAAAGCCAACTGATCAAGTCCGTCAGTTTGTTTGACAGGGAAATTGGAGTGCAAATGCTGCAATGACTGCACATGGGCCGACAGCTGAACGATATGCGCGATGAAGGACTGCAATTCATTTTGGCTTTTTTCAACGGCATACTGCGATTCCTTGAAGTTCTGAGTGAGCAGCGACTTTTCGTTTTCCGCAAGCTCCAGCTGTTTCTCGAGTTTCTTCAGTTCATTGAGATGAATCTCTGAGAAGAGATCGACCTGTTTGCCGGCGGCTGAAGTGCCGGGTTCCTGAGTCTTGAGGTCAGCCTCGATGCGACACAGCTCGGGCGAGTCGTCCTCGCCGTCACTGCCAATCGTCTGGTCGTCAGCCATGCCCCGGATCGAGAGCGCAAGGTTGCTCAGATTGTAGATCGACTCGCTGTTGATTCTCTGGTCGAGCTCCTTCTTGAGCGCATATTTCGCCTCTCGTTCCGCTTGAAGCGACTCGAGCGCCTCCTCCATCTGTTTCTCGGCGATTTTCTTCAAGTTCGTCAGCTCCTCGACCTGTCTATTAAGCAGCTCGACATCCTCGGTTAGCCGACGAATCTCATGTTTCGCACTTTCGAATTCCACCTGGCTCGAGCGTAACGACGACACTTGCTTCTGTAACGAGATGTTCTCATCCTCGAGCTCGCTGTAGTCCTGCAGCATTCTCGCCTCCCGGAAACGACATTCTTTCAGCTCGCTTCGCAGTGATCGTCTTTCTGATTCCGCTTGTTGGTGATCTTTGCCAACGTCATCGCGCTCTTGCAATGCGCGCTCTCTTTCAGCTTGTACCCTTTCTAATTCTTGCCTCAGCTGTAAAACATTAAAAAAACAATTGAAAAATCATGTTCCAACTTAAAAAACAACAGATTAAAAAGAAAAACTTATAATAAAAAGTTACCTGTTTTGTTTCATTTTCCAAATCAATAATCTGGGACTGCAATGAAGTTTCACGAGCAGCGCTCTCATGGAGGAGGCTCTCTTCTTGTTCGATTCCACTTTTGGTAGTGAGTTTGGTGGTCGTCTGAAATTTTTCTAACGCCTGAAACAATTTGTAAAACCATTAGGAGATTAGATAATCAAAAAGGTGAAAGAAATTAAACATAAAGAAATGAACGGATACCTCCTGGGTGATGTCAAGCTCATGTTTGGTCGTTTCATAAAGAGCTTCGATATCATAGAATCTTTGTTGCAAGCTTGATTTTTCCTCGAGAAGTGCGAGCCCGTACTGAGCGGACTGCATTTTCTCGGTGGAGGTGAGATCGAGCTCTCGACGAAGCTGCTCGATCTCGTTGCGCAGAGACGCGATGGTTTCCTCGGAGCTGGCCATTGCCGGTGCTGTCTGGGTGCTTCGTGCTATCTATCAGCTGTGCCCTCACCCTCGTCGTCTTTGATCCCTCGTTACCGTGACAAAGCCGGATTATCTGCTGCTCTGCCAGTCTCGAAATGCTCCATTATTCGGGACGCACACCCACACTGTTACTTTTTCCTTACCATGAATTAGACATCGCGACTTAAAAATATTCGATTTTGACAAACGTGTACAGGCCCCAGTGTACACACCAACAAGCTCCAACAGACATGAAAAGAAGGAGCGACTTATTTCTGTATATGGACAATTCTCCTTCTGGGTTTGGTTAGTTCATTAAAATTAGATGCGTTCCGAGAACCGAATACCTGACTGAAGTACAGTAGTACGGTTATCAGTTTGTTGTCCCAGTCTGTAACCGGTCGATGATAGTCGGAGCAAGAAAGATGTATCTACTACAACTTCTGTACACCTGTTTTTTAAATACTTTCGGAGCAACTTTTGGGACAGAATTACCATTCCTAGAATTATCAAATGTTTCATTGTTAAAAATGAATTTAATGTAAATTTGATTTAGATTAAAATACATTGTGTTAAGGGAAAGTCAAATTTTTTTATGGATAGATGAAAGTTGATTTTTTGAATTATTTAAATTATCAATCAGTCTGGAGTATTTGAAAATTTTGATCGAAATTAAAATATGTTAAGAGTTCCGTGAGATTAGAGTGGCAAACCCCACTTTGGATAGAGTTTGGAGGAGCGGGTTGGTGAGTCTAGTAGTTTCATATTCATTGACACAAGACAGATTTTGACAACCGAGCAGTGAGTTTGTTTTTTAATCTTGACATATGGTACGGTAGGTGATTTAAAAATTTAAAGATAAAATACAAAAATGAGTACGTCAGAGGAAAATAAAAAATGCGATCAATCGGAAAAGGAAAATGCCGAAAGTCGAACAAACGTGAGACAAAAAATAGATAAAATTTCAAGTGAAGTTGTGGATACAAATCCCTACAGGTTAGTGAACAATTTTTTGTTTAAACATATTCAATTTTAAATTTTAGTCACATTTTGAAATGATAAAACAAATTTACTAATTTCGTTTGATATTAAACATTGCTCAAGCGATAACAGATATAAACGGATCAAATTTGGTTTTGCTTTTCATTTATTTATGCAATACAATATTTCATTTCCAATAGTCGACTGATGGCACTACAACGAATGGGCATTGTAAAAGATTATGAAAAAATCCGTGATCTAACAGTGGCGATTGTAGGAGTCGGCGGAGTTGGAAGCGTAACAGCTGAGATGCTTACAAGATGCGGCATTGGAAAGGTATATTTATCCCGTTACCTTTACACATACTTTCATTTTTCTTTCCAATCAAATCTACTTCAAAGAAATTCAAATTGTTCTAAATAAACAGAAAGTTATTTGTTTGATCTGATTTTTTTTTTGTTAAATTTCAGTTGATACTTTTCGATTATGATAAAGTCGAGTTGGCAAATATGAACCGTCTATTCTTTCAACCCCATCAAGTAGGCCAAACAAAAGTAGACGCCGCTGCCAAAACTTTGAGGAGTATAAATCCTGACGTGGACATTGAAACTCATAATTATAACATCACCTTAGTCGAACACTTTCAATCATTCCTTGAAACTATCAGGTAATTGACATTTCGAGTAAATAACAATCTCCTTCTTAGTTTATATTATTATATTTAATTAAAATGAACATATTGTTTCAGTTCGTCGAGTAAAACAAATGGTCCGGTTGATCTGGTACTCAGTTGTGTAGACAATTTCGAAGCACGAATGGCCATAAATACTGCCTGCAATGAGTTGAATCAAAAGTGGTTCGAAAGCGGTGTATCCGAAAATGCCGTTTCTGGGCACATTCAGTTCATCATTCCAGGAGAAACAGCTTGCTTCGCAGTAAGTGCAAAAGCAGGTCTCAGCAAAATTAAACAAAACTATGCCTATAACATTTGTAATGCTTGGGAACCTATTTTTTAGTGTGCTCCACCGTTAGTTGTGGCATCAAACATCGATGAAAAAACTCTGAAACGCGAGGGAGTGTGTGCAGCCTCACTTCCAACCACGATGGGAATAGTCGCAGGATTTCTTGTGCAAAACAGTTTGAAGTATTTATTAAACTTTGGCACTGTTACGCATTATCTGGGGTACAATGCCATGCTGGATTTCTTCCCGAGCATGACTTTGAAACCTAATCCTAGTTGCGATGACAATCAGTGCAAACTCAGACAAAAGGAATTTGCAGCGAAACCCAAAATTGAACCTTGCGAAGAATGCACCGAAGAAGCAAAACCTGTACACGAAGATAACGAATGGGGTATAAAAAATTAAGTTTTCCTATGAGTTTGATTATATAAGAATAGTAATTATTAAAAACAAATCTTTTCTGGTTGTAGGTATTTCTCTTGTTGATGAGTCGCAAGTTTATGCGGAGGCAAGTCCACCTTCGGATGTGGTTTTAGGTTTACAAAGAGCGTACGTAGGTCCTGAAGAGAATGAGGCAGTAGAGGAAACTGAACAATGCGCGGAGGCCACTGATCAAAGTTTAGAAGAACTTATGAAAGAAATGAAAGCAATTTAAGAGCACAGTGCATGATCTAAAATTAAGAACAAAATCAAATGTCTCTAAAAATCTCTAAAATTGTTCCTATCGAGAATCAGTTTCTTGATGACCTTTTATAAAAAAAACTTGTCAATTTATGTTTCATTTATTCTTACGAACATTTGTAAACTGTAATTGAAAATGCGCTATGAAATAGTTCTTTGATATTTCTACTGTACAAAAATTACTTAACTACGTCTTTTGTAAGTACAAAATCTATATCTGAAACTGATTCTTGCGAGGAACAAAAAATTATACTAATAATATAATATGTAAAAAAAAAAGAAATTTTAAAGAAGCTGTTTTATAAGATACCAATGCCGTTAATTTTTTTACGCCCCCGTGCTTATGGTAAATGAAACAAAGACTTTAAATTGTGAAAATAAATTTCTTATAATAAACTTCTGGCTTTATACATCAAATTTGTCATAACAAACTGAGTGGCCCTCTTCCTCATATTCTTCTCTCGTAACAGACAGCTTCGCGAATGCTGCATCATTTGCCAAAAGTTTTCCCCCATCCCAGGCGTATGTCACCGGACTGAAAAATAAAATATTTCATCTCATTTTGAAATTCTGAAAATTTTAAAACGTTCAATCTATTATACATAAAAGAATAAAACTCACTCATCAGGTAAAGTAATATTAACTTCATATTCAGCCGGGGCAAAACTTCGGATTTCCTTGTAGACCCTCTCCTTAAATCCTGGGAACTTTGCACTTCCACCAGTGAGTACAATATTGGACAACAAAAATGGCCAAGCTTCTTTATTGCAAGCTTTCAAAGAATCCATAATTGCCTCAGGAATTCCCATCTGTTTAATTCCAATATCCGAGGGGTTAAATAAAATCTCAGGAATGGCGAACCTCTCGTTATTCAATCTCAGAGTTTGCCTCTCATCGCTGTTCCCTGGCTCTGTCAAGAATCCTCTCCTCAAAGTCGTGAAATCTGGCAGAACGTAATCCCTCACAATTTGATTGTCTTCAAGCTTCAGTTTAGCCGCATTCATATCAGCGAAAAAATCTTGAGACACGAAACAGGAATCTTCCTTCACTTGGTTTATCACATAAGTCTCGTCCATTACGTGCAACTGGCGATAGGAAATGATTTCTTTCAGATGGTTCGTCAAAAGTTTGCCTCCGACGTCGATTCTTCTGATGCCTTCTTTGATTTTCACATCATCAATGTAAGGAACTATGTGAGTAAAACTATAACCCGTATCAACGATGATGCAACACTTGGCATTAGGATTGCTGCATTTGTAATTGTAGCAGGACAGGCTAGTTGGGTTGATCTTAAGGATGCTTTTGCATTCATATTCTTCAAAAAATATTTCAGTCATCGCTTCTTGAAGCGTGGAGAAATTAAAAAGAGGCTCGGTCAAAATTGCCGGCATGTGATTAAGATTGATGGAGCAGCACTCTTTTGACAAGATGTAATCCAAGACGGTTTTTTGAATATCCCAATTTATAACGTAGCCTTTTTGAAACGGAAGGATGTAAAATAATCCTGAAGCGTCCCGACATTCGTCTATTTGGTTTCCAATAAACGGACGTCTTCTTTCACTTTTAGCTTTCATTATGCAATTTGGAATTACTCTATAAAATAAAAAAAAAATTAAACGTTACTTTTTTGTGTTTCAGTGAATACATTCAAATGAAAAACAACAAACAAAACTTACTTCGGTGTTGCATCTTTTGTTGTACCGGCTTTTGCTGTACAGGCACCATTGTCCAATATAAACGTGCTTGTCATATTTCTGTCGTATTTGTACAATTAAGAGTTCAGAATTAAAATTAATTATAAATAAAATAACAGAATGTATTTCCTTTCTTTATTTGCTTCTCAATCGGGTGCGATCTTTGTTTATAGGTTATGTTTCTGTTTACAAAATTCTATATCTAAAATATGACAGCACTCTCTCAGTTGGCAACAATGTAAACTACATCACCCACAATTTTCTAACTTGATTCATTCGAAAAATGACTCACGTTTGTTTATAATGATTGTTGTGATGACAACACCAGACACGAAACAGCACAATTAGTGATCATTTTGAATTTAATGAATATTAAGTAACTCTTTAATAACACTTTTATTAACGTACGTCATGAAAAGACCAATCCTATTCGAACAACTCAATTTTAATTGTTGCCTTTTCTTTTTCATTGTTAAAATTTGTCAGTACAAACGTCTTCCATCAAAAATAAAAAAAAAAACTAACAAAGAAGCAACAATGATTCAAAAAATGCATTTTAACGAATAAAATGAATGATTTTCGCGCGCAACCCTTGAAATTGAATTGCGCAGGCGCATTACATTCAAAGGTGTCAGTTTTCGATCGTCGGGCACGAGTGTGTGATTACAAACACAGTTGAAGGTCACGTAAATGTAAACTGTCAACATAAAGGGGTTGAGTGCATTTTTTCCGCAGAAATGGCGTGGGAGGGAGGGAGATAAACGCCGGACAGTAAGGGCGTGGGATAAAGGGCGACAGATGTGCACAAAACTCGTGACGCGCGTGGGGTGAAAATACGTTTCGGCCCGATCGACTGATATTGATGTGTAGTTTCGGTTTTTCTGTGTGCCAACCGCAGAAAATAACGTGATCTTCGGTGTTTATTAAAAGTTATTATTCCGGCCGGCATGGGGTTAGACGGAAATTGACGGCGTCTGCAAAGCGTCTGTGGTATGTTTCAATTTAAATGGATTTTATTCAGACTAAACATCCCCAACGTCATCCTAAAACGTCACACAAATAAAATTGAGGTCATCAAATCAGTCTTGTTTACTTCCAACCAATTAATGCCTTTTTTTAGTTTTTTTTTTTAATACATATAAATTCGTATAATAAACTAATAAAAAAAGGTCCCTTAATAAATTTCATTTGAAATCAAACTTTTTTGTTGGATGATCTGTTGTTTGTGTTTTCTAACGAGGTTATTTTTTATTGTAATTGGCCAAATTGAGTTTTCAAAGAGAGACGTTGGCAAGTAAATTTTATACGACCGTCAGAAGTGTACTTGAAAGTCCATGTGGGCATCTTATTTATGACTCGGACAAAAATGCTCGACTGTCATTAAACTGACAATCGTATAATGACACATTCAGAAATTCCACATTCTTTTGAATTGCAAAGCTGTCTGATGAGAGAATCGATTACTTGTTTATGATCAAGTGGCTGAGATTCGGAGCGTCACATTTGATTTGTTTTCTTAACTCGAATTAGAGCATTAGAAGGGGAGACTATGCTCACAAACACATGTTTTGTTCCAGTTTTAGCCACGGTAATTTCTCGAGACTCATTTCAAAAGTTCAAAAATAAATGTCGAAATTGAGGGGTGTCGACAAAACCGTAATTAGCAGTAATTCCTGCAAACTAAATTAAAAAGTTTATTTATATTATTTCAGCTCGACCGACCAACCCAACGAACAGTACTCGAATTTTGCTTGGCAAAAGTTTGTCGAAACATTTTGTGAAAATGCATCTGCACGACCGAACAGAAACAACAATTAGATTATTTTTTACATTTCAAATTGGTTCAAATTTTTAAATATATTTTCAATTGTTTAACATTCTTTTTTTGTTTTCAGATTTAAAGTCAGTCATTGATGGCCTGTGAAATAGCGAAACACCGCCGGACCTTCCGCGACCAGGATCCTCCCCGAATTCGTGACCGGAGCACCGAGAATTTGCTGCAAGCTGATTTTGAGTCTTCCAAGTCGACTCCAAGCTCGCCGATAGCACTGCAGCGTGCTTCCAGTCTCGAAAAGTGTTTCAGCGATCCAGAATTTTTCAAGAGGCAACAGCGGAAGCAGCAGCAGGCGGTGCTGGTCAGCGGCGGAGAAGCTCCGACCAGTTCTAGCCGAGAGGATAACGCGTGCACTGAACCCGGCATACCAAATGGGAGGAGCCTCGAGGACTTCTGCAAAGAACTGATTGCCAAAGTGCCTTCGTCCTGCGTGTCCAAGGGGGTACGTTCTGTCGCGCTTGTAATTACTATATTTTTTTGTCCACGTTTCAACGACCTGCTCCTTTTGTCGCTGCAAGTTCGACCGAGCGCAAGGTCAACCACAAGGCTCAACATTAACACCGTTTCTATTAATGCCATCACATATTTTTTTTCCTTTTTATATTTCTTGTCAGATCAGATATTTTGATTTACGATACTTACAATTAATTTTTACATGATATTTCGTCACAGTTAATTTTTTCTTAAGTCTTTTTATTTATTATTTCATCATCAAACAAAACGACACCTTTTTCTTTCCTACGACTTACAATTTTTTCAATTAATAATTTAGTCATAAATTTAATAGTGAATTTTACAGAGGTTATTAAAAAAAATCTCATAAGATGCAAATTAATTTACAGTTACAGTGCGAACAAGCTTTTATCGCGGCGAATTGTTCCACAAGTTCGCTTCATTATGCTGCGAGGTACTTTTCGTGCAAGTGCGTTGTTCTCACAAAGAAACTGAACGTGCGTAATTTTCGACGAATAAAAATAAAAGGAAAAGGGACACAGCGGCAAAAAGTAATTTCACGTCGCGACCACTCCGCTCCACGGCCGGCGACTTTCCTCTGATGAAAGATTATTACGAAATTGCTTATCCCCGTTTCAGGGCTTGAATTCGTAATCGAATTCCTAAAATACCGGCTGGATCTTTAACTGTGATTTAGGGGCAGGTGTGTTGGCCTGCAACAGGTTCTACCGCTGCACTCACTTTTGTGCGAAATCCAGTCTTCATCCATGGCACCCTTTGTCCAATTTTCATGTCATCCCAAACGTAAATTCAAACATCAATTTGTCCCATCACGATTTAAAAATAATAAACTCTCTGTTATTTCAAGTTTAAATCTATACTCATGATTGGTAATTCTTTTTGTGTCTAAAATTTTTATTTTTCTATTTCATAGAAGAGAAGTAGAAATTAATTTTACGACAAAACACGTGGATTTTAAGGTGCTTATCGGAAAGGGAGAGGGGAGAGGACAGGCTTTGTGAACGCGGCCTTAGGCTCGACGGATAGACATGCGGTGCAGCCTGCTCGCCAGCAGCAGTTCAGTGTTTACGCTCGCGTGCTTTAAACATTTTTCTCGGCACAGAGAGGCCTCAAGCGGAATTCGTTTCGCGTGGAGTTTTACGTTTGTTGCGTCCGGATGGTTCTCTCGTGATGGTCGTTTAGACCAAAGGGCATTGACTGATCCACGGATTTGTTTATACAACTTTACAACGCTCGTTTAAATCAACCGCCCTTTCAGCTCTTCGAGCAAGAATCTGCTCGAGCGTCAAACGTAAGTTTCAAACAAGAAGAGGCCACTGGTCCACGAACAAAAAAGTAACAAAACAATGTAGGATTCAAACAAAACCACCCAAGTTTTGGTAGACGCTTAAAATCATCGAAATAATAAAAGTTGTATCTTAATCTCCCTATTAAAGTTCGCTTGATTGTCCGAATAATGAGAGATTATATTAATGATTAATGACCATTTATAGAAATCCAAGTGCTTTTTATGTAAGCGTAATCAGCTCGCGTTATCAGTGGCTTTAATCGGTGTGTGTTATGAATATTCTTATGTGGCTTTCCAGCCGTGAACGAGCAACGTTGCTCGTACACAACTCATGATCGTACGGTGTTTGCGAAATGTTTGCTCCGCAGCGAGACCACCGCGAAATGTAACAACGAGTACGTGCCAGCGCGGTTTGGCGAACCAATGCTGTTTCCAAGTGAGTGGCACTTTTCAAGGTTCGCGGATTATAAATGAATAAGATAATAAACCTTTGTGCGACGACAACTACGGATTGATTGCGTTATTCTGTCGACGCAGGTTTTGCGAATGCCTTATTGGACTGCCACCTTTTTCATTTCATGTGCTTCCTCGTCCGAGACACACACTCGTTATGGAAATCATTGCACCTTCCTGAGCTTTATTGTGTTGCTTAACATCGACTTATCTTTTGCATCGCTCGCATCTGTAATTGTTTACATCACATGTTACCCGTTATGCTTAAATCTTCAGTCTGATATCAATCAGAAGATGAAACTTTTGAGGAACTCTGTTTTTTTTAATTGCAAATTGTGAAGTTCAATTTGTGCGTTCATCAAGTTGTAAGAGTTAACGAGATAAAAGTATGTGTCACTTATATTATACGGCGCCAAAGATATATATCGTTACGTTATTCTGCTATGATTGGGGTTTAAGAAGTGATTGAGATAAGTTGAACGCTAACATTATTTTTAGATGCCGTATATTTTTCTTGTTGAAGCTATTATCCAATTTGCTCGCTAACTTGTGGAGTTGTTTTAAAATGTTTCTAATTTTTTAATAGAGGGTTTTGCAAAGTTGCAGTGAAAATTTTCACCGGTCTTATTGTTTCGAATGATAATGACTTTTGTTACGTGTGTAGCAGTTGTACAATTACTGGTTCGAATATTATAAAATCATTTTTTGTTTCATTCGCCCGGCCAAGAACATAACATTAGGCACTGTTATGAATAGGCGAATGATGTAAGTTTGATTACTAAAATTTACTTTCTCCATTAAAAAAGGATCATTTCACATGAATAAAATATAACAAAAGTTTCGCAAATTGTGATGTATGGCAATTTTCATATAATGATATCAATTTTAAATTGTATATTTGCTTCGGCAGACCATAATTAATTTCAAATTTGACGATAAAAATATAATATCCTGACGTCAGTAGTTTTTATAAATAACGAACTAATTAATTTTTCATTTTTTTTTTCAAAGCTTAAAGAAGCCGGAATTAATTAGTTCTACATTTATATATACGATTATAATGATTTTTTTTTCTCTTCGTTTCCCACTGGTTGAGTTGATTTTTTGATTCACTTTTTATTTTTAACGATCATTTAGGTTTAAAAATGCATGCTCGTTGAATGCGTTCTGAATATTTGAAATGTATTACAAATCTAGGAATTTTCGCATGACTTTATAAATATTTATGTGGCGAGTTTTTTCGAGCACGTGATTATCTTGTGGAAATAATATTTGATATGCAGATATGACACTCTCGAGTTGAGTGGTTGTTGGTGAAATATGTTCAGCATCTAAACTCGGTTGATTTTCAAAAACGTGATTCTTTTTATGTTCATATGAAAACCTATCTTTCGTGTCAAGAAAATATGACATTTCGGTTTCGTTTCTCCCAATTATTTCAATTATTCTCATAGACACCTTTTTTCAATTTCATTATTAGATATGACATCATTAAAACTGCTCCACTTTGGCGAGCTCAACATGACTTACTTCGTTTATATTTACTTTTCAACTTAAAATGAAAAATGCAATTATAAATTTTGTTTTTATTTTCTGCAAAATTGTGTCAAATTTAAAATCAAACGACAATTCATGACTGTTCCGTTCTTTTCTCAAAGTCGCAATGCAACGGTGTATTTACTTGTGAAAAGACAATGTTTCAAATAAAATGTTTAGTGCGTTCTTGTAGCTCCACACCAAAGTAGGAAGCGTTGTTGTTTCGGTGATAGAAATAATAGCCTGAACGGAATGCAGACGTATTGCGCTCATCGGAACGCAATTGCTGACTGTGAAATCATTGCGAATCCTTATTGTTATACGCAAAACAAACGAATTCACCGTTTGGACTTAATTGCACCTCATGTCGATGAGTTCAAGAACACCAATATATATTATTTTTATTCTCTACAACATTCGTAGATTCCCATCGAAAAAATAAATTAATGAACTTAGATTATTTTGATCAATTAATAAAATTATTATTACCCTGGTGATTAATTTATTGCGATTCGACCACAAAGATTGTTTCCCGTAATTAAAAGTGAATGAAAATATAATTAAAAATAACGCTGAATGACCGGATGGAGTTTCAAGAAACTCCAGTTGTCCGTTTTCTCAATTTCAACTCGCAGAGCCGTCTTTTTGATCTAATTTCTCACGCGACAAAAAAAAAGCACTTCTGAATTAGATTTCATCAGACGCTTCTCTATCGATGTGTTACGGCGCTCAAAACGGCGCTAAACATTCTAAGTGAGAGTGTTGCGATGACGCTTCCCGTAACCGTACGGTAATTATCGCTGCGACGAAATACATCATCAACGTAGTCATCGCTCATTTTCTCATGCCAATTTTTTCGCTTTCTAAAGCAAGAAAACGTTTTGTTCAATAGACCGACATTGTCTATATCTCGCTGCACTTTTTGTTCAGACCAATTAAATCATTAAATATAAAAAATCTATATTATTTGACAAAGAAACAACAAAATGAATACAAATTTAAATTCAGATAATTTTAATGAATAATTTAACGAAAAAAAAAAATAATAATAAAAATCAAGTTCAAATGAAAATCAATTGAAACTGGAAAAAATTTTCAATTTTGTTGCAACGAGAAAATAAGTTGAAAATAAATGTTGAACTATAACAGAGATGTAAAATTGATATCAGTTTTCAAAAATTGTTCGCATTTTGTTTTGAGCTCAATACCGCCAGCCTGGACAAATATAGCGAATAAATTTCGACACGGCAAACTGAAACTTTCATCTGCGAAAACTTTCCTTTTCTTTTCGTGATCTCTGGCATTTTTGCATCCCGACAAATTTTATGACATGTTTAATTTTTCGAACTCGTACGATTTGGGGGACACTTATACTTGCAAATGCGACGGTGCGTGCGAGTGAAAGTCCTCCGATTTTTGAGATGGCTCGATTCTCCACGATTAGACGTTTCTGTGCTCTCAGTGCAGCGGTCGCGTCGAAACGAGACGGTGCACTTGTCCTAGACCGGATGCCTTTTTTGCTCGACGTTTCATAATACGCGACCTCGCTCTTATCACGTTTCATATGACTGATTTGCCGTTTGCTTTCTATTTGCCCTCCTAAACGGCTTATCAAAATTGAGAGCAACCGTGTTATGGTATTCGCTAATCCAGTGAAAGTGAATCACAAGTTACACGTTGATTATTTATTAAACGTCATTGATCGATAGTAATAATTTATTTGAAAAAAAATTTCTTCTTGGATTTTTTTGTCAAGTGAGCCGTCTCTTCGTACCAAGTGACTTTCAAATTTAGACCAATGACTACTTCCTACTTATTGTAAGTTAAAAATTCGACATCTTTTTTCAAATTTCATTCCTCCTGTCAAGGGAGAAACTTTTATAACGTCAAAACATTACAATGTGTGTATACGCCAAATGATAATTACACTTATTACACCTTTTTGTTTCAAGTTTATAATTAATTTTAATGGTTGCCTGAGAATTGATTATAGTGTAATTTAATTATACTGTAACACTCAGGTGAAATGAAGTTTTCCACCGCGTAATTCAATAATGGAAAAAACGCAGAATCAGAATCATCACGCTGTTTTTCTTTTCAGCCGATTCATTTTTAAGAAGGAAATTCGTCTGGATTGTCGATCGGCGAAACATTTATTGGCTCCTCCAAAGAGGAAGTAAGTGCTCCGCTAATGGAACGCCGCGCGCGGGACTCTGTTTTGTTTGAGATTGCGCTCTCAGCTCTTTCTTGCGCCGGAGCAATTAAAATTTTCAGACTACGGAGCAATGAAAACTAGACACCTGGCTGGAATTTGATTTTATCTCTCTCGTCAGATAAATCTTGCGTATTTATAGTGAAATTTAAATATAGACGCGCATATCCACGGCACTGGTCTTCTCCCGGAAGTTTCCTCAAGACTTTTATCCTCTACGCACATGCTGCGTTTGTTTAGAAGAGAAAATTGCCTATTTTTTTTGACCAAGAAACGAGAAAAGAAATTTCCGCACTGAATAAAAAAATGACTTCGTACAGCTTTTTCCTTTTTTCGATTCAAGTTAAAACGTTTCAAGTTCAAAAATAAAAAATTGTTCAATTTGCGTACTCGATAAATCGTATATACTTTTTCTCGTTTCGCGCATGATTCCGCTTGCAAGACGACAATTTCCGCTTCCGGCTGGTAAATTAATCAAGTGCGTTGGTGCACGAGAAATTTGCGAGACGGATACCAAGCTGGATCTCACGCGCCGACAAAAGAAATGTCACGACGCGAAGCATCTCTCGAGGAAATGGTAAAAATTGCTCGTCAACTCGTGAAAATGCCACTTTAGCACGTTCTCAAACGAGATAACTCGATCTGGTTGCTGCGCTGAGATTGTCTAAATCGATCCATAACTAAACGAGTCAACCAAATGACAAACAGTTTTTACCCGCATCAAAATTATTCAACCTTTGGTCTAATTTCGTTGTTATAATGTTAAAAAACAACTTTACAACTTTGTATTTGCATTTTGCAAACAAATAAAAGTGAGATGTTTGGTACACACGCGTGCCACTGTAAACACAAGTGCACGCGAATTACAAACATGTTACGGGCTTTAACAGAGCCGCGTGAGTTAACACTGGGGCGGTACCCGTTATACATGGCACATCCATCCGATGAGTAATAGGCTCATCATTCTTACTCGTACACTCAGAGATCTGGTTCAGACTCAGGTTTATTGAGTTAAGAATAATAAACATTTTGTTAAGATCATCTTTCTCGTCTGTCTCGTTTCTCTTATTAAGTTATCCAGTTTTCAACGCAAAGTTTCAACGATCGCAGAAAAAACATTGTCTTTCGAGGTCAGTGTCAAATATTCTCACACATCCATTTCTCATGATCAAATATACAACTCAATTTTCATTCTATCCAGGATGAAATTCATTTATGAATTTTCCTTGAAATTTCTCTCTTTTATGAATTTTTTTTTTTATCTCAAAATGTGTGCGTGATTCAGAAGGACTCATTCGTCATACTTTATTTTGTTAAACGTCTTCAATTCTTGTCGCCTTTATCGATGAAGGTTAATTGGTTAATTTCTCATGGCTCATCGTTCTACTTTAATCAGCAAGATAAAGAATAACACATTAGATAAATCTAATAAATAAAAGAAAAAAAAAGAAAACAACAAAACGGATTGAAGATACAGTCATTCATTCATTCCAATCAGACAGACCTTTTTCGTTGAATCATAATGGAACGCTTGTCACAAAGCTCGCGATAACTCAATAGCAAAACGGTTTTAGACGCGCTTAAAAAATTCATCCAATTAATAATAATTTGTATGATTTTTCATCGAATAAATTATTTCACTTGCGTAATTATAAGGACTTGCATTTGAATTGGTAATTTTTTTTTGTTTTTAGAATGATTCTGGCCTTTTTCTATTCCGGAATTGATGAAAATTCAAATTAGACTGATTTATGAGATTCAACACAACAGTTAGGGCGAGAATCCCCAATTTTTTTAACATTCTGTTATGGGCGAAGGAAAAACTTCATAAAGCGGTTGTTGTTCTCAATTCTCTCGCATGTGAATTCTTTTTAGTCTCTTCCGGGTATCGAAAAGTCTCTTCCATTATTTTTATAGGGAATCACTAAGGTCGTCAACCATATGCAACCCAACAAACAAAAGATTACTGCTCATTTAATTATTTCGTACATAATCATTTGACAATATGTTTAATCAATTCATCATTGTTATTGTAATGTAAAATATGAACATTGTAACTGTTCGGTACAGTTGATAGTTAAAGATAGATACACATATTTTTGTGCAACAATAAAAAAATTTTTTTTTTTCAATAAATCAATCCAGCATGTGTAGAAAAACAAAACATCACTCAGTTGCACTAAACAATATTTAGTACCGTTTTACGATAGTGGTTTTATGTTTAACTGATGTCGCGAACTGTAAAATCATAAATCAGAAGAGACTATATCGCACGCTCATGAATCACAATCGCAATGAATTATCTAACAATTCAACAAAACACGTTGAAAAAAGAAATATTTAAAAGAAATGGTTCAAATTAATTTTGATACAAAATATTTTTTTCATGCCTCTGCCAATTTACGACAGTATTTCAAGAGAAAACTAAATTGGCCACTTATGAACGTGGCGAAGCGTGTAATAAAAGGATCTGTTACAAACTCTGTTAAACCTCAGACCCATGCGGGAGGAACACGTGGTTCCTAGTAGTGTCAATTTTCATCTGGGTGTCTTGTGTCAGGGAGTTTTATTTCACAGATAGGCTACAATTTGTCGAATTAAAACCACGCAAGGGAGGCTGATTGAATTTAAAATTCGTGAATTTAATTGACACAAAAAGAGATGATTCGATTTTTGATACTACTTTATAATGCAACAGGTTTTATTGTATCGAGCAGACCAAAATTATCACATTTGTTAGTTGATTGAACGAACGAATGTGAAGAGGCAACAACATTTCTGAAATTTGACGGCCAATAAAATTAGATAATAGGTGCCTGTCAAGTGCAGACTCGGAGATGTCAATATTATTAGCGACTATGAGTGTACACTCGATGCCAATTCAAGCAAGACCGTTATCTGTTCTCGTTTATTTCTGTTTTTTATTTTTACAGTAATGAATTTGAAGTGTGAATTGTAAATCAACATCATAATTACATTTTGTTGCAAGTTAACTTTTATTTCGAAATGGATTTGCATTTTTAAAACTAAAATATTTATGCGAAATATTTCTACTTCAATTTATTATCATACTGGATTGCTATGAAATTTAATCTGTTTGTTTGATTCTTCTATTTTTTCAAGTACAATAGATTTATCTCGCTCGCAGTTTCCTTCCACTTTTTTCAAAACACAGTATTATTGTCAATTGTTTTTTCGCACAATTACGACGCTCTATCTCCTCTCGATATACCTACATCCTATTATCATACTTCATTCAATTTTTCATTGCGCGAAAAAAAAAACATAATTATCTTTCGGATGATACAACAGGTCCAAAGTTATATTGAATAACAAAAATTATACTGAACAAAGATGCCTTCAGCTGCTCATTACAATTACGATTGCTTCTAACTTTGTACTTTGTGTTGACAAATTAAACCACACGAATTTGACGGCAAAAAATATTTTCGAGAACAAAATTTGTTGTAACAAAAATAAAAGTTGAAAGGAGAGATAATTTTGTGGCCAATTTCAGGAATTTATTCTATGATTTTTTTGTTGAATAAAATAATTTTCATATGAAATTGGTCAATCAATACACGATCGCACTGGAACGATTTCCTAAGCACGGCTAATCGGAATTGCTCATTTCTGAATCTCTAATCGACCAATCTGACTTTGTATCGCAGACGAATTTAGTTTATGATGACGGTAATAGGCTTTTCAAGGGAAATCATCCGTAACGAGTATCGAAAGGCGAATAACGTAACTTGGCACTTTCGATTCTCAATGTCCGCGACGACGTGCGATTAGACTTGCCTACCGATCAGCTTTTCCGGTTTCTCTCTGAGGTGCTTCCCGCATGTCGCGATTTTAAATTATCTTCTTGTTGGTTGACTAACTGTTTCTAAACATTCCATCTCACATGAAGCAATCGTAAAACAGTGTGAGGTTTCAAGAAAATGAAATAAAATAATACAAATCCAAAATGGATATAAAAAATTGATAATCTCGAATTCTAATTGATGAAACATTTTCAAATGTTTTATTCAGAAACTAAAAGTTTAGTTGGTAAAATTTTTAACAAATTCTTAAATATATAAATATACAAATTCTGATATATAAACATTGTTCTGCGCTAAAATTGCCATATAATAATGACAATCGATAATTAGTGATCATTTAGACGGTTATAAATTAAGCTGTAAAAAAATGAGTCGTAAAATATTCAAAGTTTTACAAGCAATTGTTGTTTCAAAAATTCTATTGTGTCTGTTTCGTTACAGAGCCACTTTAAGAGGTTTAAATTTTCGCCCGAGATGAATGAGGAGAAATAAAAACGTGCTATTTGCGCATTCGACATCCTACAATTTGTCTCGAGATTTGCCGTCTTTATGATCCATTTGGCACTTGCGTTTTAGAAAGTCGGTGCCCGAGAATCGCCGAACTTGAGTGCACTCGAAAATTGATCCGTCACATTTTCCTATTCCAAATTGAGCACGTGCACATAATCTTTGTTTTTGCTTGCAGGTGACTGTTAACGGCATCCAAAAGACCAACCGCGAAGACTTGAAAAACGGTAAGTCGCACACTTTTTTTATTCCCATTTTTTGTCACCCTGAATTTGATCACTTTGTTTTTTTGTTTTCAACTTTATAATCTTGAGCTTAAAATGTTGTAACATTTTAGAAATGTTGGGAGTAAAACTTTTCTCTTAGTTTGTTTCGAGACCATCAAAAATAGCCGAACAAAAGTTTAAAACACGATTCCCTCTATTCTCAAACTGAAACTTCCGTTTGCCATCAACCTATATTTGATGAAAGATCACATCTGCAAACAATTGAAGTCGAAAGGTAGAGATTTTTTTTTTGTTCGCGCTGCAATTAAACGCATTTTCCTGGGTGCAATATTTAATTTCATTCAATTGAGCCTCTTGCCCCTTCGGGGGGGTTACAAACACTACGAGATGAGCCACGCATTTTCTCACGATTATCAACACTAAACATCTCGCAGTAAAATCTCCCCCCGCTTTTGTCCACGAAACTATTCACAATTCATTACTGCCATTACTGCGTGCCTTCATTTAAATAATTTTACGAGATGTTTCAGCTCGTGCATTAATCTTAACCCACCTTAACCACATAATTACTTTAACTAATTAAGTTAATTAATTAATATATTCATGTACCACAATTTGTTTTTCATTTTTTTTCAACATTGTATCAGTTTCAAACAGATGCGAAAAGCTTTGTCGAAAACTTCCATCTTTTCAATCAACCTTAAACACTAATTAAAGACCAATGATTAAAATCACAACCATGACCTAAAAATTGTCGTTGCGCTTCTACCGTCGCATAATTAAGGGCCGCTTATCAACGCGATAAACCAATTTTCAGGGCGTAAAAGTAAATCAACCGAAGCTGCGAACACGCGAGCCTCGTTGACTTTAATTATTCACCTGATCGATGCGAGTTGATTTAATTGATAGGGCGCTCCTCGTCACATCACAACTATAATAGCTGTAACACGATAGATGAGAAAGTTTGTCATACTGAAAATTGTAATTAATGCTTCTTAATTGGTACTGATCCGTTTTTATCATCGCTTATGGGATTCCTTCAATCACTTGGTTGTTTATCTCAAGAAAACTAGACGTGGTAATCGGCGTAAAGATCTTTATAAAAGGTGTGTAATTATTTTCATTTTTTTGAATCAACGTTTGATCGGATGAAAAAAATTTTGGTTGATGAATATGTTTAAAAGAGAAATTATGGAAATTAAAAATAGGACCGGAAATTTCTTCTCTCAGATTAAAATAAAAACTGGATAAAAGTGATTATAAGAGTGATTTAAAAAACGTACACCAAATTTATTCGACTCTCGATTTTAAGATTGAATTTTTCGCGACTTAAATTGCCGGGCAATTGAGTTCGAATAATAAAATCATTACGAACTGTCACGTTGGATGTAACGTGCAAATAGCAATGCGGTAATAACAAGTTTTCATATATACTCTAGAAACACACTTTGCCAATTTATCACACCTCAAATCGATCGTTTCTTGCGTGATTTTAGTTATCGTTTTTGCAGCATGCGCAAAATTGCTGCCTACAGCTGTGTACACATTAGCAATATTTCATATTGAAAAGTTAACAACCAACTTATTTTGTTTACCATAAAAAAATTAAGTCAGATGAAATTATCCCAATGAAAAAAAAAAAAAAAGTTAAGTGTTGAAACAAAAATTTAAGGAGCTATTTATAAACTAAAATTTCACCGGCGATCAATTCACTTGTTGGAGATAAAAACAAATCGAGATAAAAAAAAAAGTGGATTCACTTTTAAAAGAAAGGGAATTTTTTTTTTGTTTCCAACAGCAGATCGGATTTTTTTCTCTTCCCACAGCAAAGTGAAAATATACGCAGTGATACAATCGCATGAAAGATCAAAGTGGATCGGAAATAAAGCTGAAGATTAAAAAAAAATATGTTCGAATCCTAAAACGAGTGCAAAAATCGGAGGAGCAAATATGTGTATCGGAACTATTAGCTGCGCTATTAGAAAGGAAATAATGGATCACTAATCGACAACAAACTTTCTTGGTTTTATTGACCGCGTCGATAAACCTGTGCTTCTTGTAGCGTAAAAAAGATAAGAAAAGATTAGTGATTAATGGCGGCACTTTGTCTCAATCTCTCGTTATCAAAACTTGTTTGTCGCCAAAACAATTCGCAATCGCGGCTCCTCTTTTCTCGCTCGCTTTTCTCGTACTGCAGGTTTGATCTTTGACGTCATTAGAAATTCGAGTCCGGGTTCCAGTTAATATTTCAAGTGTCTTACAATCACGCCGAGATAAATCATTTTTATAATAAGATGACGGTCATTTTATATTGGACAACGACGCGCAACAAAAAATCATTTCTTCAATCGCACAGACTTTTTATTGTCTCTCATTTATTAATTTCATGAAAAAAGAAATTTTTATTCGCTGTATACAATTAAAAAAAAAGTTTTTAATTTGATATCAAGTGTACTTATTGTTGGAAACGTTTGTTCTCAATGAAATCTATTTTTAACCGTAATCAAGGTTTACATAAGCCGAGAATAAAGTGAAATCAATAAATTGAAAAAAAAAGAGATATTTTTCACTATCAAAATAAAAAAAAATGCTAAAACAGAGAAATGAGTTTTAGAGTCACAATGTTTTGTTCTTTAGGATAATTGTGCAATTTTTTTCATCCATTAAGACGTAAAATTCATGAAACAAAAATAAAATCTGTTCCTTTAAGCTGTTTTAAATCTCAATCAAACTGATTTGTACTTTTTTTTCACGAAATGAAAAAGTTGCAGTCAAACAAATAGAAAGTTGAGCTATAAAATTTCAAGGTTTGAATTGTTAAGTAAAAATGTGCGCAATTCGCAGACATTTACGTAACATATTAAATGATATCTCACTTTACCCATGGTCAGGGGCAGAAATGAAGACCCCCATGTGACACTTTGCATGGGATTGAAATAAAATTATGCAGATGTATGTGTACAAACGTACACGCTCGTGGGAATTCAATATGTATATAAAGAATGCGATGTATCCGATTAGGAAGAGAAGCCCTATACAAAAATATAGTCAAGTTCTCGTCTTTGATTGCATGTACAGTCGATCTAGAATGCACGGCTCCAAGTTTCACGTCAGTTTGACATATCGCAATGACGGAGGAACACTCGATCCAAGCGCGAATCGCTATTTTCGAAGGTCAATTTCATCTGCGAATATCATCACTTCAACTCACTGATTTTTCAAGTGGAAATATATTTTTAGATTTGCAATCATCATAAAATTTTTCGTTTCGTTCTTTCATTGGCTTTTTATAGCCAGCCAACAATTTAATCCTTTCGTTTTACAAGTACTTGTTAGTTGAACCTGTGATTTTTAATTACAATTGCTATTTTCAGGTAAAGATATGCCTCCGGTATTAGGAGTTCCACCGCCACCGCCACCTGCTCCACATATAGGACCAGACGGGTTTATTTTGCCTCGCAAGCCTTATAATCCGTGTCTCCACTCACCCAATCACCAGGACCTTCACCGAGAACTGCGTTTCAACCAAAAAGTGTACGTAATCTACGACCCTGCAAAAAGAAAAAAGAATCAGTGGAATTATATTTCTATTCGGTGGTATTATTGGTTTAACGAAAAATTGCAGTAATTATGCGATCTATAAAATCACGTTTGATTGGGGGCTCAATAAAATAGTGGACAATTTTGTATGAAGTGCACTGCAAAAGATGATTATCAATTTGCATCAGCATAATTTCATGTTATTATGCTCAATTAAGTTGAGTTACGTTGGTCGTGTATATTTTCAGACGAAGCACGTTTTGAAAGGACTGCTGAAAGATGCCGATTATATTCCGTAAAAGATTTGATCCGCCGACGAATGAAATGTGTATTGTTATTGAAACCAGTTTTATTCGAGGATTAACATTTTTTTCACGGTAGATTTTTTTTTCAACTATCTTTATTATGCGCACTATTTCGTTATTATTATTATTTTTTTTTGTTTGTTAAGAATAATAAAATTCCGCGGGTCACTAACCAGAGGTCGTTCAATTTATGAATAGTTTAACAGTCGCCATATGAACGCGATTCATCAATACATGGTCAAACACAGCACTGTTTTTCATGGAACTTGTTTTTGATATTGATGCTTTTTTTGCGTAGTAACAAAAGTCAATAAAATTAAAATTAATATGGAGATCAAATATTACAAAAGTGTTTGTTTTTCTATATAGCTCAAAGGAATATTATGCAATTCACGTAATAGACTGTGAATTTATGTAACTGTAACTAAGTCAGATACATAATATAAATTCACTGATTAGGTATACTTTTCTGTTTCATAATTGTATGTTCAATTGATTAATTAAACTGCATTTTAACTGGTAGTTGAATTCAACTTTTTAATTGCAGAGGTAGAGACGTTCTGAATCAAAAAAGCGAGCTGCAACGAGCTTTTCAAAAGCACCGGGAAACCAACTTGAGAAAACAACTGGAAAGTCAACGAGAGGACATTCACAAAGACGATCCAAGGACGGTTTTACAGAGGGCCATTGAACAAAGAGCTAAACATATAAAATTAATGGTTTGTTTCCATTATTTCCGTTTTGAGTAGATTTTTTGCTGTTGTAATGTAAGCAGTTAAAATAAGCTTGTACAGTCATTTCACAAGACAGAGTTGTAATCTGTTCGATCATATCTCTTGTTTGCCGAATATTGATTTGGTTGCGTCACTCTACTATTTGCTCAACAAGTTTCGATTCTAATCTTAGTTTCAATTAAAATTTAAGAGTCTCTGATTTCGAATGGTGTGTTTGCAGGAACAGCCACCTCAGCCTGAGCCACAAAATCCTTTGGTTACAGCAAGAGCGAAGTTACGACCACGGAGGGATTCTCAGTGAGAAAAAAAGATAAACAAGCAAAGAACAGTAATATATTTTAGGAAGCTGTTTATGAAAAAGTCACGAACATCGCGTAAATGAAAAGAGAAACTTCTTGCGCGTTTCCAGGAACAATAAAAAAAATAATATAAGCTAACCGATCCCTGTAATAGTATTTATACTGAAATTCGTTTGCGAATACAACACTGAAGTGCAATTCACTGTAACGTGAAAAGGCCAGCTTTGTGCCTGCGTCGCGAGCGTATTTTTTTTTCTTTCATTTTTGTCGAACAACAAAAAGTGAATGTCATTCTCTTGCAAGCGACGAAGGGTCGAAGAAGGTATATACAATTTTGTACTTTCCATAAACAATCATGCAATAAAAAGAGCCACCTGTAATGTTACATTCACTTCTACGTGAAATCCTTGTTAGTGAAAATTAAAGAAGTAAAAAAACCGATTGTCATAGGGGTTTATATTAAAAAGTAGTATTTTTTCTTTCATTTTCATTAACAGGTATTTCAGAAACATTAAAAAAAATCATGTGTATTATATTTTCGTAGATTATTCTTAGTTTAATTATTATTATATGTAAAATTATATGCGTATAAGCTCGAATAAGATATTTTAAGAACGTGTTTCCAAGCATGTCTACCAATAAACAAATGTTTGAATTGAGTTTTTTTATGATATCGCCGACTAGCCACACAAATTAAATTCACTGAAATATTGGCAGATTTAAATTTATATTGTGTTGTGTCAGTATGCAATACACTTCAAATACAAAATTAGATCGAATTATTGATTGTTCAAAGTTTTGCTAAATGCTGTTGTAAGTGTGCATTTGATTGTGCTGATCAGAGTTAAATATATATGATAAACATGTATTACCGTTGTTTGTAACAAAAGAAATAAGCGCTTAAATTAAAATCGACATTATTTAATTGTGAAATTGAAAGTATTAAAATAATGACAGTTGTTTTACCAGACTGTCAATTAACAAGTCATTACACAATAATAGACAATTAACAGTTTTATTTTTGAATTTCATCGTACCACAAAAGAATGTAAGTGTCCAAATGCCTTAACATAAAAATGTGTCAAAGTAATAAAAACGCATACAATCCAGAAGAAGTTTTTTCTTTGTACAAAATAAAACCTCCACATATAGATGAAATGTTAAATCTCTTTATTCAACGTTTCCTATACAAGGAAAATAAATGTAATACAAAGGGTTTGCTGAATAATTACCGATTGTAACAATAATTTTGTTTGATTGTTCACAAGTATCTGTTATCCAATTTATGGAAAACATATAACCATGCCTTGTACAACGTTAAGGTACAACGTGATGTCAAACGAAATTTGTCACACGTTAAATGAGGAGCTATGAAAAAAGGAAGGCGCCTTCCCTTACAAAAATGCATTATTTTGACAATGATTTAGTAATCGTCGCCACGTGAAATTACTTCCTTGCACGTCGGACGCAGAACTATGGTGTGTTCAAACTGAGCTGTGTAACAACCCTTGACGTCCACCAATGGCGGATAAGCCTCAACGGCTTTTTTCTCGCACAAATCCTTCAATGCCATTTGGTATTTGGTACATCCGATGCGGTCCAACCAACGTTTGCAGAAAGCTAGAGTGCCTGTTAAAAAAGAATCAGTGTTATAAAAATTGTTATTCCCGCGATACCCAAATATTTCTAAGATCATCAACAAACATTCTTTTTACACTAAAACGTTTCATTGTTTAGGGTATTACAAAGTTTCATGTACGACCAAGATCTTAATTGATTTATACTTCAAAATTGGATGGAAGTTTGACAGTGATACGTACTGAAATGCTTGTTGATAGTATTGAGCAGAGCCTTGCTGCTCTGCAGACGCAGAGGGACGAATCCCGCGTCAAAATTCTTCATATAATGAGAACAATCCAGATCGTCGTGAACAATGCCCTTTCCAGTCGAGCCGAAGGTCTCGATAGCATAGAATTCATTTTCTTCCATTCGAATGGCTTCCCCGCCCTTCACCAATGGCACCGTCTTCCCAGCGTGAATTCGGTACGGTGCGATCGAATGCCCATTCAAATTTCTTATCGACTTTACCTAAAACCATGAAATTTACAATTTACATTGTATTGAAACATCCTTTTTTTGAAACAAATTAAAGTACACATTTACTGCTCGCAAACATATTCATAAACTGTTTACTTGATAAGTTTTGCCATTAAGCTCAACTTCATAGGACTCCATAACTTCTTGAATAGCGGCTCCGACATCGCACAAAGGTACATCTATACCTGCAGCCCGAATGCCCGTGTTTGTGGCATCGCGAACAGCTTCAATTAGTTTGTCATATTTGGGGTTGAATGACAGTGTAAACGCACAATCGATAATGCGACCGTTGATGTGGGTTCCAAAATCAATTTTGGTTACATCGTCGTACTCCAACACCGTAGGGTCACCTGCATTGGGCGTATAATGAGCTGCGCAGTGATTTCGAGAGCATCCGGTTGGAAAAGCCAATCCGGCTTTCAACCCCTCTTCTCCGATTAATCGCCTTGCTGTGTCTTCCAATTCATTGCAAATTTCAATCATTGTCATTCCAGAACGCACCTATAAAAAGAAGCACAAATTAATCTTCAGCTTTCACATTGGATCATTTTGAAAATTGAAATTTGATTTTAAAAATAATAAAACAATAGATCACCCATTCTTTGATGTGTTTTCTGGTTCGTCTGTGAGCTTCGGCAGCCTGACGAGCTTCATTGTAAATATCATTATGCATTCTATCTAAAGCACGAGCTTCTTCGCTGGTGAATCGATCTTTAGCTGTTCTCTGATCGATCCCACTCACAGGAGGATAGTCTAATATTTCACCGATTGGAAAATTTCCATCAGGATAATCCTCTGATACTGGACCAGCCAAAGGATCTTTTACAGCATTGCCTTTTCCACGAGGCTTACGTTTCTTCTTCTTTTTCTTGCTTTCTTCGGATTCAGTTCCATTTTCAGTTCCTTCTTGAACCGCTGCATCTGCAATGTAACAACATCTATATACATTCACATTTATAGATTCACAATAACAAATATTCAATGTCACAATTTTATTTTAACGTTAAACGATGAATACATTAATGATAATTGCATTTTTGTGATAAATCTTGCATAGAATGCATTAGATCTGAATTGGAATGAAATTAATGAAATGTTGATCGAGTGGTATACCTTGACCATCGTTCACTTCTGCGTCGGCATTTTCTCCTCCCTCAGGGATATCGGCACTGCCTTCACCTGAATCTAAAAAAGAAAGAAAAATATATGAAAAGGTTTCATCGTTTTTGACAAGCAAAAAGAGTTGAATCAAAGCATATGATTTTCAATTTTTCCCTCATCTTAATGTAACCTAACCTCGACGCCACACATTTGAAAATGAAAGTGCGACTTCATTGTAATTCGTTGAACAAAGCTCAGACTTTTTCAATCAATGTCTCTCGAGACGAGAATTAATAAAAGCGTCATTTTTAACATTTAACTTAGCATTTGTACAGAACGACCACGTGCGCTTGATTTCATGTTTTGGAGCAAGTCAAGCTCGCTGGTGACCATGGGTCATTACATCCAGGCAACAATGGGCATTGGCTGGCTTCCAAAACAGAAACCATAAAATTCGCATGAGCTTTTAACTACTTTTTTTCAGCCAAATTTTTGGCTGTCAATTTTGTACGAGCTTTTTGTTGAAATTTAAACGAAAGTTCTGAGTTCTGACTGTTTGTCAAACGAGACAAAATGATCGCTAACGACCGGACACATGGCGGCGATCGTGCAAAATGCTTACCGGCCTTCTTCTTCTTTTTCTTTTTCTTCTTCTTTTTCGCAGCTTCTGTGGAACCGACGTCATCCTTCTCGACGTCATCCATCTCTTCCTTTTCCTCGTGTACGAGTTTTTCGGCGGATTTGCCGACCTCGTCAAGTACAGCGGCCATTTTCAACACTGCGATATACACAAACACCAACGCGCGCAACGCACTACCACACACCAATTTCACGCTACCAACTTTGCAGAAAGTAAACAGCCTGTCACGTGGTACCGTCAAAATACGCGCGAAAATTTGAATTTGTGAGAATCAAACTTCCCATGAAATATGTAAATATGTTCAGTAAAATGTTACACATTGTTAAAAAAAGTATAAAAATTAGAAAAAAACAAGACGATCGATTTTCAAAGTCATCTTTTAAATCATTATTAACTCTTTTATTTGAATTTGAGAATTAAAAATAATTGAAATAAAAAATTAAGACAAACAAACAATTAGAAATGATTGATATTTTATAAAATAAAAATTGATATAAAAAAGAATTCAAATTAGATGTATGAATTATTAATTATAATAAATTTATAATGTTACATGATCACAATGGTATTTTCAATTTTTTTAATTTTTGAAAAATGAAATGTTAAGTTAATTTTACTTTGTAACACTCCGTTAATAACTCTTGTGATGAGAATAAAAGGTTACATGTCTTTTCATACATGCGAGAGGTATACGAGAGGATTAATCTTTTCTATAACGTTTTATCGTAAATCCATTATACCTGTGTTAGATTCTCCGGTCGATTCTTACAGAAGAAATAATATGATTTTATTATTCCCACATTCGTTACTTATCAAGCTGATTGAAAATTGCCACTTCCTAACAATGATTATAAATCATCTTACTTTTCTTTTGGCATATAAAAATTCTCGTAAAAATCTAAGCTTTCACGCGATGATCAAGTTTAATATTAATTATTTATGATTACAAACTATTAATAATTTTTATTCGAATGCCAAAAAGGTATTATTTGAAAGAGACAAAACATGTTTTTTTTTTAATTTTTTAGGGAAGTATAAATTTGTTGCAAAAATGTTAATGTCCGTTCAAATTTTAAGATTATAATTGACTGCGAGAGTTCGTTGATGATATCAGGGTAATTATTATGCATTTACTATGACACGACGATGATTTAGTGACGTCCTTCTTACAATTTTGATTTCGCCTATAATTAAAAGGAACGTTAAGTAGAGAACATTTTCCCTTAAATGTGAAGACTATATTTTGTAATTTACATCTTAAGGTGAAATGTCAAACGTCCTCGATCTTCAACTTTCATGAATGCTTTGAAAATGCATTTCCTCAATCGTACATTTTTCTCAACTCAAAAATCATGTTTTGTCATTTCTGAAATTATTTTCATTTCCGTGAGATTTTCATTTAATTTTTTTTAATATAAAAAGCAGACGATTATTACTTTACATATAAGATCTTAGATAAATTCATCAATTAAGAAAAATTGAATGATTTTTTTTTTTATAAAAAGGTGATATTCATTATGAAGTTTCCTTCCATGTTGAAATTATGATTAAAAATATTTTGTCATGTTTAATGGCTATCAAATTTTTTTATGCCTTTTGTTAATTATTATTATTGGAAGCAAAACAACGCAATTTGTAAGATGATTGCTCATTTAAATTTAACATTTAAAATGTACGCAGAAAGTCGTAAAGAAATGTATTTACATTTAAATGTCTGTTAATTCAATTTTAACTAGATTGTCTACAATTTCAGCTTTTTTATAGTTCTTCCTCGCATCTATTTGAAGTTAATATTAAAAAAAATCGTGTGAATTTCATCATACCGGATTTAACACAATCATATTTAATTTTCTATTTGATTAATATAAAGTAAAAAATAATTTTATTAGAAACTTTCAGATCTAAAATTTAATTTTCAATTTAACATTTTTCTTTTCCGAGACAAATTTTTTGTATGTTCAAAATACATTTTCAGATTAATTATTTTTCTAATTGAATTTGATCAATCTGAGAACTTTGTGAGGCATAGAATGAGCAACCGATTCTCTCATTTTACGACTGGCGCCTTATCAAACCAGTTTTTTAAATACTCTCTTATTTCAAGGCTACTGTCTAGCTCAAAGTGCGAACTTGACATTTCAACCGAAACTTGTCAAAGATTAATAATTTTCTGTTTTAAGCACCAAAAAAACAAAATAAGTCCGAATTTTTATAACCTAAAGTACTCTTTTTCATCCTTATTCGACATCCTTTTTGGATTTCATTGAAAAAACTTCAAACAACTGTTCACCAAATGAAAATCGTAACAATCAGTAAAAGAAATTCTTATTAACTTGGATCTTAAAATTAAAAGGAGGAGCTTGGGAGAAAATTAATCATAAAACAATGTTTAAAATTATTTTTGTTGTATTTTCCTTCAAATATTGGGTGTGATTTACAAATCCAAATACAATTGTTCGCATACAATAATATGAATCCATAACACATCTCATTCAGACTGTATAAAAAGTAATGAAAAAAGTTTGATCAATTTTTACATATGTTGTTTTCAATTAAAAACTTAATATTAACAAAATAAGTCGCTTGATTCTTAATGTTAAACTGTTCATGAAATTTTTGATGTTAAACCGTTTGTGCACTTTTTAATTGTAAAACTGTTCATACACTTAATAATTGATTAAGACACTTATGATCTTTTCAATTCAAGATCCTTTTTAACGTGTCTTAACAAATATTTTTTACGATGACACTGGTCGATCGTTTAAAAAGGGAGGGTTTGGAGGATTTTTATCTCCCAGCCTGGTGCTTTTCTCTCTTCCAAATCAGCCAAATTCCTCAGTAAATCAACTTTGTACATGATGATGGACCGATAGGGTGGAACCGTTGTTTTGGTCGCAATATGATAGAGCACCTTCTGCTGGTCAAAGTCCATCTCTCTGGCCACGGAGCTTGGACAATCATCATCCCTTCTCATGAAATGTTCTAGCGGTACCGTTATGAAGTTTGTCGCCGTCGTAATGTATTCGGGTTTCAAAGCTGTTAGATGAGGTGCCCGCACAAGAACTGCTTGTCCCATCCATTCATATGCGGACTGCGTTGTGATGTCACTTGGTTGAGGCGCGATGTCACTTGGTTGAGGCACTGTGTTACTTTGTTGAGGCACTATTTTTTTTTGATAAGGCACTCTGTATTCGTCTTTGAGAGCCACGAGTTCAGACCTGAAGTTCAGCTCAGGCCTGTATTCCAGCTCAGGCATGTCTTCCAGCTCGGGCATTTCTAGGCCAGAATCCTCTTCCAGATCTAAATCTTCTTCCACTTCCGGCACTGTGTTACTTTGTTGAGGCATCATGTATTGCGTGTTGAGAGCCATGAGAGGCATGTATTCCATCCCAGGCACGTATTCCAGGTCAGACGTGTCTTCCAGCTCGGGCATGCCTTCCACATCAGAATCCTCTTCATGATCGGAAATCTCTTCCAATTCCGGCATTACACAATTTGGTTCCGGCACTGTGTTTCGCGGTTGAGGCACTGTGTAGTTTGGCTCCTCTATCTGTGCAGGCACTTCGTGGTGAGGTTCCGGTGCAGCATCTTGTTCTGGATCTTCTTCTGGATCTTGCTCTGGTTCTTGTTCCGGTTCCGGTTGAGCCATAGAGACCAATTGTCTCTCGGGAATGAAATAGTCCTGCGGCAGGATAGCTTCCACGATAGGTTCATCGAAGCCCAGGATCATTCGTCTGGTTTCATAGATCTCATTGATGTACCTTTCTGCAGCTGACACGATGCAAGTGTAGGTGTTCCATGTCCTCCGCTCGAATTCGATGAACATTCCTGCACGGAAAAAAAAGTTGCAATAATTTTTATTAAAATCGGTTTAATTTTTACAAAACTGTTTTATAAATAAGTAACAAAAGGCATCTTTGAGAATAAGAACCAAACTAGTAAAAATTACCAAACATTGAATAAAAATTATTAAATTTTTCGGTACTTTTTATCAACCAGTTTAATAATTTATATCAAAAATGGATTCTGTCCTCCGGTTATTAAATGTTTAGTAAAAATTATTGTATCTTTTCTTACCGTATGCATAATTTTGCAGCTCCTCCAACCCCATCACGTGCAAAGACCACTTCGTCACTGCGTCGATTTCAAACTTGATAGAAATTGGTGTAGCTCCAATAATCATCCTTTTGGCCGCGAGCACTCCTTGCAAATCCCCGACTATGTTGACCCAGCTGCAGTCAAATTGCTCAGACTCGGCGAAGGTGATCCGAGTTGACGTGCAGCGCATGATGTTGCTGGCGTACTCATCATTGCAACCTCTCACGATCCGTTGGTACTGGGGTGTAATCATCATGGTCATCCTCACCTTGGGCATCTCGTCTTCATCGCAGCACAGGGAGTTTATCAGCAGCCGAGCAGCCGTCTGCACGGCGTAGGAATTCTGCTCCATTCCTCGAACGATCACAATCCCGGGGTTGACGTACATCACATGAACTTTCTTAAAATCCGGACGTGCCAATATACTCGCCGTTCGCATGTTGATAGTATCGCCATCGAGGTAGCTGGGCACGGTGAAAGAGTAAGACAACGGCGTAGTCTTCCGGATGAAATCCCGAACCCGCTCCACTTCTTCAATATTTCCCTCGATAAAAACCTTATTGCTGTACGTGTTGCGTAAGACGATAGGGAAATTGATCGAACAGCCCGTTTTCTTCATGATGCGCCTGATCCTACGAGCTCTCTTGCCGATGACATGCGAGTGCTCGCTGTGGCTCACATCCAGCTCCATGACGATCTTCCTCTCGTCTACACACCTCATCCCCTGGATCAATCGCGGATATCTCGAACAACCCCAAGTGTAGCTCGACACCACACTTGACGAAGTACTCGGTTCAGGCGAAGGTGTTGAAACAGTTCGACAAACAGTTTCGGTTGACATCGCGACAGAGTTTTTCTCCTGTTTTACTTATACTGTTTGCTCAAAATTTTCAAACTGGGTTGAAAGTTTGGAACAGACTGATGGCGAGTCCTGCTTGAACAGGGTTAATATACACAACCCCGAACAATGGCTGCAGGCCGAAAAAATTGAGGCAGGGGAAAATTCAATTGAAAATTGTAATTACATTTTAGAGATAAGCGTGACGAGCCTTCGAGACAATGCAGGTCAGAAATCCTCTTAACTAGAGAAAATAAAAATTAAAATGATAAGAAATCAACTTAAGAACCAAAACTAACCTGCGATTTACGATTATACGAAAGATTCAAAATTGACCTGCCATTGTATGTCCTTGTAAAATTTTGAATTTTATAGGATTAGTTGCCTCCAGATGGTGACTAGTGAGCTACCCTAATAAAGATTATGCTGCTCCAGTCAAATAATACAGTAAGTACATTTTCAAATCAATTCATCTAGATACGCTAAATTTTTGAAATTGAGAAATAATATGTCGGCATGGTTAAAATTTATAAAACAATCAGTTTAATTTACAAATTTTCTTGAGAGAGAACTAAGTTTATTTAATAAATGAACATTTATTTTCAAAATTTTGTGGTGTAATTATATTCTTCTTAGAATTTGGACAGTTAATTGCTGTAATTTTTTTTATCTATCGATTTTGATTCGAAAAAGTAATTACGTACTCGCTTCTTAAAATTCACTGTACGTATTATCTGTTTAAAAAGTTGAAATCAATTTTGTCATTGAGATATTAATAAACTTTTCTTTATAATTTGAAACATAAATGCACCAAGAATATCAGAGAAGATGGTCGTATCATGAAAACTCGACAATGTGAGTAAACATAGCTATGTTAGAATAAATTATCCTATAATCTCGTTAGCTTTTGAGTTTATTATGTTCAACATTGTCTTTTTCTAATCCGATATCTTTTACAAAATAGGCGTACTCTAAGTTTATATTTACTGCTTCACAAAATAAAGGGATTATACACTGGTAATTGGAAATAATAGTTACTATTCGACTTAAACTTGGGTAAAACCAGAAGTGTTAAAAGAATTTTTAAAATTCTGTATCTGCAGCTACATTATTGGAAATTTAACGTATACACGTTAAGAAAAGTTACAATAATTATTACTAAACATTCAATAACTGGAGAACAAAATCCATTTTTTATATAAATTATTAAACTGGTTGATAAAAATTACCGAAAAATTTAATAATTTTTATTCAATGTTTGGTAATTTTTACTAAACAGTTAATAATTTTCAACAAAAAGTTTTAATAAAGATTTTAATAAAAATTATTGCAGCTTTTCTTTCCGTGTATAAAAATGGACCACCCAATGTCAGAAATATGCAGTGAATATATAAATAAAAATTATTAACGCGTTAAATTTTCGTTTTCTTCTATTTGGAATAACTCAAAAAGAAATGTTCTGAAAATTCATGTAAAATTAAACAAATAAAGATTGTACTTTGTTTGTTCGTAGGGAACTTGAATAAACAAATGATTTGAATTTGATTTGCCGTCGCTTTATGCAAATACTCTCGTTCATGATGCAACAGCGGGTGATTTACACTCGGCATCTGTGAATCAGCGTGATTTACAATTCATCCCACTTGCGGTCCACCATTTCTGACTTCAACTTGAAGACATAATTACCATCGATTGTTAGACCGTCATTACGACTTATATTATACAACCCAACAAGCATTTCATTCAATCGGGTATCGATGACCATTAAAATCACATTTTCCCATGGCATTCACAAAAATTGACATCCAATAGCTTCTCATAAACCATGCGCCATTATTCGTACATAAAAGAAAACCTTTCTTGCTAATAATCGTCTTAAAAGCATCTTAAATTTTCCACACGTGCCAAACTTTGGCACTTGTAGTTTCTTGTTTGTTTCACTTTCTAATTTGAAAATTTTCCAAGATATACATATCAATTACAAGTAAAATGTCTATTTTTGTATATGTAGAGAAAAAAAAAAAGAAAATTTACAAAATTGGTTTAAATTTCCTTCATGTCGCAGATTAACGTTATTTTTTGATGTGCAATGAATATATATTCAACTATTCAGGTTCGTTTATGTCCCGTTGCACAATCCGGACGGAAATTTCGACACGCAAAGTAAACCTGAGGAGTAATTGCTTAAATTTTTATGATTACATTAAGTCAAATATATTTCAAATAAGAATCATCGCGCAGGATTCGAAACAGCGCTCATTATCCATTTATGATCATTCGCCGTCATTCTCCCGTAATCATAAAAGTGACAACCCTTAATTCATCTCAACTTTTAATTCACGAACGGAAGACCAAACGAAAACTTTGTGATCTTTGAGATTTCACTTAATCAAGAACGCGGTTATATTGAAAGAAGAAAAAAAAATTGATGTCCTCCTAATAGTTCTGGTGACTCGTCACAAATTAGTCGTGGAATTGCATTACGAAAACGCTCAATTGAAGTTTCATTGGAGTTAAGTTGTGTGTTTTGTCCGGCGCAAATAGACACGCATTTTCCCCGCGAGTTTTCTCAATGAAACAACGGCCGTTCGTGCAGAAAAATGGCTTATTAATTGCGTTAATTTTATCAGTTCCTACAACCAGAAATGCAACGAACAATAACGCCGCCGCGGTTTCATGCATGTCTCAAATTGATTGTTTGGTTTGCGGTCACGCGATCAGGAGAGTCAGTGTTTTCAACAACGAAAGACCGCGTCTAGGCGCTCGGCTGCATCGCGGATTATCCGATGATTATTATTATTATAAGAGAATGTACTCGTGTACCCACTGACCGTATTCGTGTAACGTCATTGTAACGAGAAGAAAAGGAAGATCGGGCGCGCAGAAGGTGAAGGTGGTCGCGGTGTAGCACGCAGAACAAATACACCTCACCATTCTGCTCTTATCGATTTTTTGTTTCTTTCTTTTTTTTGTTCTTTGTAAATACACTATAAAAATAGTTTTTTATTTTCAAAACTCCTGATCTTCACGTTTGAAATATTTTTCAGTGTTTTATATCATTTCATTGGTTGGAAAAACACACTGAAGAAACATGGAAAATTAAATAAAAACAATTTTTTTTTTTTCATAGAAAAATAAAATAAACTAATAATTAAATTAAAAACCTTGAACCCAAAATTATATCTCTTGTGTTCGTTTGATACGATATTTTCTAATGAGATTTTGGTTAATTTGTAAAAAAAAAAAATTATTTTAATATGGTATAGAACAAAAATTTCAATTTGATTTCTTGGAAACAATTATTTCGTTTCACTAAAATAAAATTCTTGTTTTATCTACGTTGTTGTCTAATCTATGTTATATAATCACATTTAAGAAGAATTTTTCTCATCTAATAACGAACAATTTTAGCTTCGTTAAAAATTGGTGACTTTTTTTCTTTTTTTTTTTTTTTTTTCGACCGACTAGTATTATCTGAAAGCGTTTGTGATTTTCTCATTGCGGTCTACCGACTGTTTAAATAAATCGTGATCGGCGCGACAAAAGGCCTACTTCAAACGATAAATAGAATGACATTTATCCCGTCATAATTCCGAACGATCAGATCAGAGTGGAAACACGAAGAGCCGGTGTTTCTTGCGCCCTTTATTTCTTTATTACATCTCCTACTTTTTTTTTTACAATCGAAAATGCATCCGAGAGACACAGCGAGATCTCCTTATAAAGACCTTTCCTATTTTATAATTTATGCAACAATTTATTTCAAATCTATTGTTTGCTTCTGCGCATTTTCATTCAAATTTATATTATCAAATAACATTCAACGCTGAAGTAACCGACGATGTTTATTTTAACGCATTTTGAAACCAAGGGGACATATGAATTTACATCTGTTTATAAAACTGTATATACACATGTCATGAAAAATGGCCTGGAAATCAACGGCGAATTCGGCGAAGACCTCCTAAACGCCACGATACTATATTAGGAGTATAATGACGAAAGTTCTGTGTCTCATACATGAACTTTACAATACAAGTCATCACGACGTTACACAAAAAGCAATTAGAATGATTTGGCAACGACTATTTATTTATTATTGCTTTGATGACCCCCCCCCCCCCTTCCTATAATTTTGTGATAATTATTTTGACCCGCAATTCTTTTTTCCACAAAACCTCAGTATACGTTCCCTCGTATAAACAAAACGACTCTGTAAAATTGCATGTATTTTTTTTCTTTCCATTTAACGCATTTTCTAATTGGTATATGTGTAATACAAAAGCGGGCGTTCAACTAAGTGAAAATGTCTCGGATTGGCGTGTGGTCAAAAGAGTATGCATTCTTCATTTTATTATTATTTTTTTTGTTTTCTTCATTTAATTAGAAATGTAACGATTGGCGTTAAAAAAATATTAATTCTAATTATTCAAACGGCGGTTAAGAATGGAAGTGATGTAATGCGCGAAAATGGACAGAATATAAAAGTATGCATAATTCGCATGCGAGATGAGAGAGCCCGGTGCGCGGTTTTGCAACGAAAAATTCCCGTGAGTCATTGGCTTAGAAATAAATATACAAATTTACGTCAGCTAAAAAAAAGAGTAGCATCAGATCCCCGGTGTGGATCGTGTATAATTGAGTGAATCGGGGGGAACAAATTCTCATTAGATGTGTGCCGCTAATGTGTATGTTACGTATATGTAACGGTGTGGGATCGGCTCGCAGATGAGGTCGATGGCAATTGGAACGTCGGGATACCCAGGCCCGCCTCGGCCGATTGATGACGCAATACGAAAGTGGCTCTTGAAAAGGTACAATCGGTTGCTCTTACAAAACTGAGGCAATGTCATCGAACTTACATAACACAACTTCGTCGTGTTGTGTTGCCCGCAACACAAACCTCAATCTAGGCAAGGACTGTGGGTCGATTTTGCCTTCGCAGGTCAAATAAGTCATCTTCAATCACAGCGCAGAGCGATCCGCCCAACACTCCTCGGTTAATGTGTTTTGCGTGTTTTATTGTCTTTCCTGTGCACGATTATGGATCGTCTCGTTGAAATTTAACTTAAACATTCGCTGTGAAAATGGGATGAAAAATAAATCACCGGGCTTGATTTTGTTCAACGAAAGTTGAGAATTTAGTATTTTTTTTTTTTTTATTAACTGTGAACTACACCAAATTCATTATTTTGATGGGAATGAAAAATTAAAGAATGTTTATACGTGTAAAATTGTTTTGCAGAAATAAAGGGTTTTGATTATAATAAAGTTTTTGATTGTCGGAGAATGCATAGGAAGCAACGCCTCTGGTGTAATGAAGTTATGACAGGTCGGTAAACTTCGTATTGAGTTTTGCAACGCGTTACTCATTTTCAGCGCAATCATATTTCGTGTCAAATAAATTTGTTATACCGAAATTATGGCGCAGTGCTAATCGAATTCTCGCCCGAGTCTTTTATCCGCTTCAATTACTCTAGAATTTAACGTTGGCAATAAAAATTCATCAACGGCAATCCGTTGCACGCCGAACGCCACTTTTAACTTGATGCAAAAATGTTCGACTTTATATTTGGGCACAAGTTTTGTATCTTTGAAACACGTAGGTGTTGTGTCTTGAGAAAAATCCAAACTTATTGCAATCAATTTACACGACACTGTTTTAGCATTTTGAACAAATGAATTAAAATGCAAAATGGAAAACAAAAGTTTAAGACGCATCAAATGTTGAACAAAACAAAGTTTGCAATTCCATACCGGAACAACAATTTAGATCACCGAGGATTATATAAGAGCGCGTATAATCGCAAAAATATTCGATCACAAATTGCTATAGTGAAAAGTAAGTAGAAACACTGAATGATAGTAAGGCATCTCATGAAGACGATTTATGTAACTTTCAGAAGCCTCGGAGGCAATGATAACGCCAAAGGGATTTCAAGCTTCGGTGTAACATCTTTTCCTGCATAATTAAAACGAATCAATTAATCCGAGAAAATTCACTTATCTGTATAGCTTGTTGTGCAATGGTTACCAAACGGTTACCGACACACGGTTTAATTGTAGCCCTAACCATTCCTTAATATTTACACTAATGAAGGGAAATCGCCAACTAAGACAATTGAATAATTTAATTCCAATTGAAATAATTAGTAATGATTGGAACTAATTTTTTTTTTATTGCCTCTTTGATATCAAAATTTACTTGTTGAAAAATTAGTCTGTTTACAATCAGAGATTTATTTGTCTGTTAAAAAAACTTCAATGAGAATAAAACCAAAAATGGCTAATATTTGGAGAAACTGTGGAAATTGAATTGATCGTAGGTTTTTTCGTTCCAAATGGGAATGAATGAATCAAAGAATGTATCACGTTTGGAAACATGAGATACGTTGCCGACCACGTGCTATTGTGAGAGAGATCCGGCGGAGACGCGAATCAGCGAAAGAAAGGTAAGAGGGAACCATCCCTCCTATAAGTGCGAAGGTGTTTGCGAACAGCTCGAAGAAGACACGCGAAGATCTTGCTTCTTGCAGTATAGACTACTCCGTTGTTCGCGGATAGACGTCTCGCAAGGCCTCATGTAACGGCACAACATGCGGTTTACCCTGCGTTCCACGTGTAAGTGGCATTACCTATTAGAGTTTGTTTAGTTCTTTTTTGTGCACCTATCAAGTGACACGTGCCTAGAGGTTTGTAAAAGAAAGTGGCTTTTTTTAACGATAAACTTATCAGTTGACATATACCAGGTAAGGTATTCTAGCAACAAGTGAAACGAGCAATGTTTTTTTTTCCTTCAAATAAATATTTGAAAGTGATTAAAAGTAAATAATGAAATCAAATAATTGAAAATAATAACGTTGAAGTTTGTTACTTTACCTCAACAAAAACAAATATTTGTCATAAAGAGGATCACATGAAAATTGTCAAACGTACCTGAAACAGACAAAAATCATATCTTTTAATTCAAAGTTGGCGAACAAAAAGAGCTTTTAGTTATTAATTAATTTTTAATTAACTTTCTTAATGAATACAAACAAACATGAAATAAACTTGGTCAACAATGGTGTCGAAGTTTTAAGACTTTTTTTTTCTTATTTATTCTCTGTGTAACTTCTAATCATCATTACGTTAAACTTAGTAAGCAATTTTTTGATACTGTGTGAAACGCAATGCAATGACTAGTACCCTGAGAATGATCAGATGTTACGCGAACGATCTGGATATAATACGTTAGTGTATTTTACTAACTGGATCTTCTTGACTTTCTAATTCTTTAATTTAACGTCTTACATAAAATTCGACATTCCTGAAATTGCCGGGTTATTTGCTCAGTTTTGATTGTTCGTGTATAACAGTCAGGTCCCATTGTATTATATTCACGAGTTTTTCGAGACAAAACGTCATCGCAAAACATAAACCCTTTATATGCACCTCTACCTGAAAACTCTCTTCTCGGTTTTCTTTTCTTTTCAAGTGAATATCACTCGGATCTCTTTGTTCGTTAAATGTAATTGAAATTCTTCGGAACGATTCGTCTTTAATGTCAAATCGGACAAAAACGCATTTTATGTTCTCAATCGACTTTCATTTTCGTTGCATAATTAGAATTCATCTCAATTCAATTTACTAATTTAATCAAAAAGTCGTTCGAATTTTTTTCTACTAAAAGGTGAGACGAACATTTTCTGCGATTTATTTTGATTTAAACCAAAATTAAATTGCGATCCCAAGAGTAAGCTCAAAAATTCCATCGCAAATTAAAACGCGAGAAGTTTCATAATTTCAATCGTTCGCTCATCACGTGTGTTTAAAAAAAAGTTTGTGCATTAAACGCAGCGGACGCTTATCGCGATAAAATCACGCCGCAGCGTGACAATGGCGTTTCACGTCTCATTCCAAAACGAAAGTCAGGGTAAAAAGTTAAATGATACATCCGCACAGGTTTCATTCCGATAAAAGATGATCGACTGATTAGATCGGAATTGATGTTCCGACCGATCGTGTGAAAAGTACTTCCGTAATGTCTGCGGTAAATAGCAACTGATCGTTTCCGCCGCTGAGTTATGAGACTTTCACACGTTCTGCCACTCATAAGTAATCCATCGCAAGTGAACATTACAGGGTTCTCTCGAAGCTTTGGGTTTCATGCATGCGATTTTTGTCAAGCCGCTTTATTAGCATAATAACAATCGTGATAAATTGATTGCGCTGTATCTGATTGTTTTGAATGCGTAATTAATTGGATCCCACTCGAGGGACGTGAAAGTTTATCCCGTTCCGTAAGTGATGTCCTTCGCAGAAAAATCTTTAATTAGGTTACATTGCGCAGGACTACGAAACAAACAAAATCTTATCGTCAGACATTTAATGTTATCAATTTCGTCAAAACAATTTTTCTTTTTCGTACAGTGAAAACGAGAAATCCGTTATTCACCATTGATAGTTTCGAATTAAAATTAATATCCATTTGAATCGGTAACAAACAGAAAGATAAAATTCTTGAACGAAAATGATTGCCACAACTCAAACTGAAAAGAGCCTGCACCGGCATGTGGATAAGCGATCTGGTCGTAGTCAATTTCATTGGCAAAATATCAGCAGCCTGAGCGCGACATTAAATGTCAATGACTCGCACAAATTTCGCCTGCGTTTTAATCGTCTCAGAAAGTTCAGTCTGGTCTTATCGTGGGGTCGTTACATGCGTTTGTAAGTACTTTTTGTTCGGGACGGGTGGCAGTGCGTAAAGGCAATGAGAACGAAAAAATCAGCGCATAAAATTGTTTGCCGAGTAGCTGCTGGGCGCGGGATTCCCGCAGATTAACGATAATAAGTGTGGGTGAAAGTGATCGGTAGACTGCAGGAAAAAAGAACCTTCATGCTTACACGGTTATAATTCGTAAACTCCAATTTGTAAACATAAAATATATGTTTCAAAATTGATTTCTTTACATGACAAAAAAGACCGTTCTTCATCAACTTAGAATGTTTTATGCATGCATTTTGTAATGTAGCTTCTGTTTACAAAAACACCTTTCGAAATGGGATCATGATTTGTTTGAAGATTAAAAAAAGGACCTGAGCGAAAAGAAAGAGTTTGAAAAAAAAACATGCTTAGTTATGCAGAACAGAAAGTCTCTCAAAACAGTCTGTGCATTTTCATCATAAGTTTCATGTTCATTTTTCGAAAGAAAAAAAAAATTACTGAAACGAAAAGGTCGGTTTCAATCGATCGAATTGTGTAAATTTGATGTGTCGCGTGTATGGTAGCAGAGCGTTAACATTTTGTGCTGTTTTGAAATTTGTTTGCGATAAATTACAGGTGTTTGGTTTTGAGTTTTGTAATATGTTATTATTTTGACGCTTCGAGTAACAGACCTGGAACATTGTTGCAATTGACATTTGAGCTTCTAATAAGAGTATTTATTGCTGCATTATCAGTTGCAGTTATTAAGTATGGGTTTGAGCATTTGGCGCGGCACTTAGTAGTTTGTCTTTTTTGTCGATCTTAAATCTATACGATAATAAGCAATTAATTTATGGGACGAATTATATAATACTACAAAACCTCAAGCTGGCTTACTTCACTTGACAATCAATTAGGGATATTTTATATTTTCAACCTTTATAAACTAACATCCAATACAAATACATATTATTATAATAATTAATGTTTTCACTACATAATTTCAATTTTGTCTAAATTAAATACTTTGAGCAACACCAAACATTTAATTATTTATTAACCTTTTCGTGGATTAGTGGGTATCAATAAAAAAAATAAGTTAAACTTAATTATTTGCATGATTGAATATCCAAAAATAAAAACATTTAAATAATATCAAGCTGAGTTTATTCATTCACCTTTTCGACATCTTCTTAGGAAACATAAAAACACTGTAAAAATTGCCGGCATGAAAATTAAATTTTACTTTCAATCAACCACCTCAACATTTTCGGCCTTCCGTTTATCAGCACGATTACATTAACTTGCATCCAGCTTACAGCACTCAAGATACCTTAATTAAGATTCAAGATTCGAGTTATATCGGTATAAATCAGAGCCTAATATCTGCACCTAAGTGACATTCCTCTCTGCTATAATTATTATTATCGAGTTGAAAAACAAATCCACCCACAGGATAAAACAATAAATTGTGCACGTGTAAATAAATGAAAGCAAACATGATTATTACCGAGCCCTGCAAATGCACACTAAACAGCTTGAAATCAACTTATAGGCGAGATTAAACTTTGAACGATCAGCGAAGGTGTGAAAAGGCGGCGCCATCGGCCTCAGCATTACGATCTGACATTTAAAAATGCTGCGGCATGACTGTTGCGATAGCCGTAAACCACTTTATATTGCACGCATTAGCATATAAATTTGATTAGCGTACAACAGCAATCGACGCATATTTTTCTTACGCAGCCACGCGAGTTGGCGACTCGTGCTGTGAATAAACTCCGGCACGTGAATGCGACAAGGTGTCATTCACTGCAACAACGATATCGCAGATCGCCGATCGAGATAGTTTGCCCGAGTTAATTACATTGTTCAACTATTAATTTAACATGGATGATTAATATGCTCTGCGAGATTTGATTCAACGTAACTGCAGTTCAACCGTGATTAGGAATCTACGTCGCACATGCGTGATATTTAGAATAAATTGTTCACAGCCTTTTATCAAAGTAATTTATTAGCAGTTTATTATCCTCACTTAGTTATAACGGAAAAGTTAGTATTGTATGGTAAGTTTGATATTGAGTGTCAACTATCCCCTTCTCGGCCTAAAGAGATTTTCTTTTACTGCTCAGGATGGTATATTTGATGTTTTCATGGTACTTAAGATATCTATTTGAAAACAGTGCAAGATACTGCCTGAGTTGTAAAAGGTTTGCTGACAATATTTGGCTTAAAATTGAAAATTACAATATGAATGAATTAAGACTGTGAAAAACGACTTTGATGTTAAGAGAATAAACTTAAAAAGGATTATTACCTCGTGTCAAATTTTAGAGAAAGAAAAGTAACGACAAAGTCAACTAACTATATTCGGAATTTTTGTTTTATCTTATCTGATAATATTGAGCAGGGAATGAATGTTTTAGCATTGTAAAGCAAAAGTCATTAAGTGCAATTAAGTGTATGCATTATGACCGAGTGGATATTTGTAAGGGTACACACCGTATTCATGGTATCCTTTAAAAGGATAGCCATAATTCTTTATGATCAGAAATTGGCCAGATAAATCATTCACAGTAATTATTATGTTAAGTTAAAAGTCAAGATTCTGTTTGCATCAATGTGAAACTTTTCTGCTTCGTAAAAATGAACTTTTCAAAATTAACGTAAATTTGTTGTCACATCATTGAAGTTTCCTTGGCATGAAAATAATTAGTCAAATTTATGATTAAACGATTAAAAAAGTATAGACATTTTATTTGGAAAAAGTAGCGGCGCAATGTAACTTGTAAAATTATTCAGCGATAAATTGAACGAAAGACAATATATGTTTTTAATGATGCATAAAATGTGATTTAGTGAAATAACATGGGTTTATCGTAAAACAACAAAACCTGCAATGATGAAACTTTACGTAACCCCCCATACGAATCAGTGTTACGATTTTTTCATCACAAATGTTACGATCTTGAGAAAGGATTCTGTTTGATCGTTAGTTCTGACTATTTTTTCCAAAGCTTTAGCTGAACATCCGAGCTGGAATCACTGATTTTAACTAAAAGTTTATTTAACAGACTTGATTATTTATGGATCCGAGATTTACGAGATCATGGAAACATCGTGACCTTATTGCAACGTTGTGTCTTGTTACCAGAGCCCAAAGTGCATTAATGAATACTCATGAAAGTCAAAAGAAACCAAAAATGATCGCAGGGAACAAACAATTACATTTATTACGTTCCGAATGGCACTAAAAAGTAACCAAAATTTGGACTGGAAATAAAATCAGTTCTATCTTTTCGACAAATGAACGAATTACATTTCATATCTATTTATTCCTTTTTTTTAAATGAATTGTTACAGGTTTCCTAGCAGTGGTTTTATATCATGTAAAATTCAGCTTCGAAACGGAAAGTTCGTATCGTCCGAAAAAAAGCGTGATATCGCGAAGGGCAATCGATGGAACAAGGGGAAGGTGAGTTAGTACGTTTATCTAAACTTTCCAGTCATAATTGTTGTCGTTTGGACAGTTATGAACCGACTCATGTTTGCAGAAAATATTACGACCCTGTGGAAGATGGGTTTTTCGATGACTATAGTTACGAGGGAGGTCAGTATGATGCGAATCAAGACACGATAGGTGAGTCAGTGACAATGAAAGTCACTTCCTATATAATCAAAAACGCTACTTAGAAACGAACGATAAACTTCAAATGACCAATTACGCGTCGCATCATTCAATACTTTCTCTAATCTTGATTCCAAAAATTTGCATTTCAAAGTCAAATGAAAATTTCAATCTCCGCCAATGGAAAAAGAATCAGCAAGTAAAATATTACCATATACAAAAATCATACATTTCAAATTTAAATGTTTGTGTTTGTGTGCATAATCAATAAATAACAAAGTTATCCATAAAACGTTGACGTTCATTTTGTGACTAATAAAGTTTTACTAATTGGAGAAACAAAGAGACTCGCGAGGCTGGTTCCTATTCGTTCGCGTAAAAATTTACAGATTTAGAGGACATTAGAAGAAATGTTCCAGGCGAGCCAGGGGTAGACTATCCTGCATACCAGAGGCTACCGCAGACCTCGTTCTCGTGTGAAGGACGCCCTCGTGGTAAGGAATCATGTTATAGCATTTATTTAAATAAATCGTGCACAAATTATGAGACGACAGGAGTCAAATGAAACGTGTAAAAAAAAAGATTTCAAAGAAATATTCAATTTGATTTATGAAAATGAAGCTTCATTTACGGTCAATCGAAAATTCCTCCGGGTAAAAAATTGTTGTGACAAGTAGCATACACGTCTGCGAACTCGATCTCGAAAGATGAAAGTGATTGGAATTCCAACGGTCACGTGACCATTGTGAATTCGGACAAAGAGGAATTGGCTGAGAATTAATGTTGTTTGGCGCATGATTTTAGTCACCTTTAGCATCGAGGTCAAGGATGACGCTAACAGCTCTCAAGGCGTGTGTCTGTGTGCGGAATCAGTCGACTGCATTTTCTCTGCTTTTGCAATAGGTCAGCGCTCTTCTTCTGCGAGAACTGCAATTTCATCTTCGATCATACTTTACACCCACAATGAAAGCGCGTTGCCCTTAGCGCGAGGTTGCGATACGGTCTAATCATACACATGAGTCTGCAATTATTTCTCATGTTTTATTTTTGCGAGCGAAGGTCGTTCTTTTTCTAAATCCTCAATAACAGTTCAGGGGTTGCAAGGATGAGAGAAAAATGGTGAATTTTGCATGCAAGTAGGTTAAATAGCAGATCCTGTTTCGTTGACATTTGTGAAGATTGTCCATAATTATCAATCATTCTAATTGAGCTTGAATCTTGTAAAGTCAAGACAATGTTGATATTTTTGGATTTCGTATTTGTTTGTTTAATTAGAAAATAAGATGGACTATCAACTATAATACGGTTTATAGAAGAAATGAATTAACTTTTTATGGTCAAATTTACGAAATTAAACATTACAACCGATTTACGATCTTTTTTATTATTATTTTGTATAGTTTGGCCGAAGAAAAAATACTTGCTCAATAATTAATTAGTTGAACGAATATACCAATCACGTCAATTATAATAATTTGCAAATGTGAAGTCTTTCCCTAACAACGTTTATGCAATAACTGAGTTGTTGTACTTCATTTAATATTAAACTTATTGAACTGGCATTCTGTTGACTTTAATCTACTACAGCTGCATCTCAAACAAATCTATTGGCTTATAATGATTATCCCCCAAGACTAACGAAAAAGGTTCATTCAAAATACTAATTATTTTAGATTGCGCATCTCGTTTTCTTCGATTCATGAATACAAAGCAGCATCCGTATTAAATTACAATTGGTGATTGCAAATGAAAAAAAAAAAACGCCAATTTCACAGAAAATTCGACATCTAAAAAAGTTTTAATTCCATGAAATAATTTTGTTTCTGTTTTGCCAATTATTTTTTTTTTTAATGTAGTCTTTGGCAAGCTGTAAACAATGAAATTCCTAAGCGACAAAGCAAACTCGGACGATTTCGTAAGCACCAAAGTAATAGTCGCATGAGATGTATTATTATTAAACATGCGAGAAAGTCGGAAACAGTATCATCCGAGGACGTGCCAGGACGCCGAGCGAGTTGTGTAATGCGTATTTCGACTGATTCACTTGTAGAATGTTCCTTAATTTTATAACGCGTTTATTTATCGCACTAATGGTCTTGCGAGTAAACAAAGTAATAACGCGCGATCAATTCTTCGCCGTTATTTGTAATGCGAGTGGCATTCAGCCGCGAAGACCACAATGGGATCATGGAGTGTGGAGTATCGAGTCACGAATCCGACCTATGAATCGTCGGACTGACTCTGCCAGGTTGCAATTTGCAAATTCGCAAATACTGGCAAGCAAATTTGGTTGATTACGTCTATTATTAAATATCATTGACCAAACAAAATTTTCAAGTTTTTCTTTTATACTGACTAAAATTACAAAACAATGTGACGTCAACAATTATTATTTAATGAATCAATCAGATTTGTTCTTGTTTTTATAATCTAGGTTATTACGCGGACGAAGAAGCAGGATGCCAATTGTTTCATGTCTGCGACGACATCCTGGTATCATCGTTCCTGTGTCCAATAGGATCAATTTTCAGTCAAAAGTTGCTCACGTGTGACTGGTGGAACAAAGTTGACTGCTCGTTGACGCGCAAGTTTTACGAAGCAAACCGCGATATTTACGATCAGGATGACGATGAGATGTTGCGCAAAGCTTACGCTATGACGGGCCTACGGATCAGTTACAATCAGAAAGACCGAGGCAAAGACGGAAACCTAGTGACCTATGTGACTTTCGATCGTAACGGAAATGACTTGCCGAACAACTATGATGACATCCTCGTGGACCCGGATTACAATACTTATGCGGCGGATTACCGTAACGAAGCTGATAAACGTTACCACGGACACGTTCTCTATTCGCAAGATTACCGCACCAAAGCGCCAAAGATTCAAGAAGATTCACCTATTGTTAAGATCCACAAGATTACGGACAATCATCACACCGCTTACAAACATCAGTCTGAGGTAAAAGTGCCTTCCTGGTTCTATCAATCTGTTGTAACGAAAATCTAATAAGAGGGAATCTAAAGGTTTCAACGTTTTTTTTTTTTTTTTATAAAAACGCTTTCTAGAGAAATTATTTCATAATGTTCACTTTATCTCAGCGTATCAAATTTGTTTTTTACATGAGTATTTTTTTAATTTATTTGTTAAATTTTAACTTTATCCGTTGGTTAATTCGAAGCAAATTGGAGAAATTAAAACTATATTTTTTTTTTATTTATAGGTGCACGAAAAAATAGACACTCAGAAACAACCAATGAACTCATTTGAAAATGAATTCCAACCATCGTATGCACCCACAGTACCAACAGTAACAACAACAACGCGGAAATATTATTCTCCGACCGTACCGATGATGTTCAGAACCACTACTCCATCGTACAATAAACGTGACCAATACACCCATCGGATTGAGTCACAAATTACACCGACCGTGCCTACAGTCTTTTACGGACAAAATGGTTTCTTTTCAACACCACCTAATCCCATAGGTCAAGTGCGAAACGTCGATGTGACTAATTACAGTGAAAAGAAACGTGAAGACAAGATTGAAGATTACGGGCAGGAGTTTGGAGAGGACATGGAGGTTCGCGAAAGTATTGGACTGGCGCAATCCAAAGATGAGCGTATAAAGGGAACTGCAGAGAAGGTTCAGAGTATTAAGGAAGGTGAAAAAATGATTAACGAGACTAAAGTAGTTTCGAATTATAGATTAGAAAATGTTAGTACAATTGTAGAAGGAAATAACTCTGATGTTAGAAATACGTCACTTTTTGAAAAACAAACTGACGGTATGCAACAACAATTAAGTCGATTTGAAAGGACTTCTACAGTGTCTCCATCGAGCACTGAACATGCAGACATTGTAGTGCAGCATCACAGTACTAAAGGTTGGAATGTAGTGACGTCGACTATTACACCTAGAACAACTACACTGAGTTCCACAGACCACGAAGATTCTCAGCCTAGCACACACGAACCATTTTTGGAAAATGTTTCAAAACCTTCAGAAATTTTAGTTCCACCTGAAGTAGATCTGGGTTTCAACGTCAGGGTTCCTGTGACCTTTTTTGACGAAGAACATTTACCACACATTTCAAGCCAGTCAGAGTCCAGTAGATCTACGATCGAGTATAATCCTCAGACTTCTCCAAGCAGAACAGCAATTGGATTTTTCGATCAAGTTCAGAATACATCCGACGCTGAAACTACCTACTTTGATGGTTTCACCACCCCATCTCCTTTACCTGTTTCTCATCTTCCGGACATTAAAATACCTGCGACCGAAATTGTTCCTCCGTATGATCACTTATTTGCAGGTGGATACATTGGAACTTATCCAACTACTGATGCAGAATTTGATGGAGTCACTGAAATCAACCCTTTTTACTATGAAACTACTACAAGTTCGTCAAATTCTACAAATGATACAATAAATGATTCCGTAAAGGACGATGCCACTAAACCGCAGGCGCCATTGATCGAACTGGAACCACCAGTCTACAATCACAAGGACGAGTACGAGACTTGTTGTGATGAGATCAGTGATGTGAACAAATCATCAAGCGATCATGACACCAGCACCAGCAAGCCTCCTAGTTTCAATCTTACTAGCGAGGAAACTAAACTAGATAACATTGAAGAATACACTGAAATAGATATTGCGAAAGCTAAAGATAATTATTCCGATCATGACTCACTGGATTATGGCGAATCTTTCAAATCTCCCGATTATGCTCAGGAGGAGGACTACACTTACTCTACATCAGACGAGCAACCAGAAACGACAACGGAATACGATGGAACGCACAGAATTTTAAGTCTTCTACAAATCATGGTAGAATTGGCAAAGACGAACCGATTTCCTAGACCTTTCACTCACAACGAACCCTTGACTATCAATGTTATGAGCACAACTCCTCCATCAGACGACAATTCCCATATCGCTCATTTCGCTCAAATCAATTCCAACTTAAGTTCCGTGAGAAATCAACATAACAAACGGCAGGACGAGGACTTGGATTACCCGGTATACCGTAGAGAAGAAGACTCCGACGATTCCCAGAAAGCGACTATTGTCACAACTTCATCAGATATAACAGATGAAGACAGCAGTGAACCAGGGCTGGAAGTTACAACATTATCAAATGATACATCAGTCGAAAGAGAAGCTGTTGAAACTGAAATGGTATCATCTCTTGGATTCACCTTGAACACAGAAGAAGGACGTCATGAGTTTATCGATGCTGTACGTCGTGGATTGATTTCAGAAAAATTTGATGAACTTCCATCTAGCACGGAAAGTTTGATGACTGAAAATAGCGAAGTCACGGAAGCATAATATGTTTGGCCTGTTCGTTAACGTTTTGTGTGAAAGAACTTTTCCATCGTACTGAAATTTTAATTAATTTGTATTTGTGTAATTAAGTTAAGTAGACTCGCGTTGTATTATTTTAAATGAAATGTATATTAAAAAAAAACAGTCTCCAAACAGTCTTTGTCTTATTTTTAAATATAACCTTATCAAAATGTTATCAAGTCTGGCATCTCAAAGACTGTATTTTAAATACCAATCGATTCGCCATTCGAAGGAAAGTCATGCTTGAAATCAACGAACCATAGCAACGAGACTTAAATTCAATCTAACGTTCTGTTGTATTAAGCGCACAAGTGTTTTCTTTTTTATTAACACGTGATACTTAAATGGTTTCAACTGTTCAATCAACAACAACGATAATATTAAACTTTTTTAAAGAATTTATTTCTCAAAAATAATTAGTCGTGTGAAAGTATGCAATTCAATTGAAGAATTTTAATTTGGAATAAAATCGATTAGCGTTGCGAGAATTTGTTTCTCTTCTTCTGATCAGAGACGAAGATTACAATGAATGGGCCGAAATCAGAGGATCTGAGTAGTGACATGAACAAACATAATGGCAATCAGAAGGTCGTTGAGGATAACAGGTGAATTCTTCATTTTATATTGTGCAATTTATTTGTTATATGAATGTTCAATTTTGCATTAACTTTCTAATAAGACAACACACACCACTTTTCATTAGCAATTATAATTGAATCGGTATATTTGACATTATAGAATAATATGGATCCGTGATAGAGCACTTAGATGTTTGGAACTAGAGGAGAATTATAATCTGTTTGATGATTTAATGGAAGTAAGAACACTCAATTTGAAACCTATTGTTATAACACTTCATTAGCTAATTAGGCACGTTCAATAATATTTATTATCTCTATTATAATGTTTAGAAAAACAATCGTCATTACCGAGACAAATTACTCAACTTCTTGCTTCTTGACACCTACGGTGTCACAGATCTTGACAGAAAAATCATCTCTTTTTATAAAACATTTCGCATTGAAACTATTCAAGAAGAAATATTGGTGTGGGAAGAAAGTGAGTATCCTTTTGACATTGCATAATACAGTATGGCAATTGCATAATCGATTTACAGTCTCTGTAAATGCGATCTTGAATCATACCTTTCTTTCAAAACTGCGGTCAGGTCATCGCACAAAAATCACAGCACTCGCTGCCTTTACGTCGAAAATCAGATCTTACAGGCTCACCAAAAGCGCGCCTGGTAAGTGGCATTTTCTATTCACGCCCATCTTGGACTCTGAACGCGTGTAACAGTACCATTTAAATCATTTTGTAATTTTTTATGACTGGTTCCTTACTAATGTATTTAAACAAAGCATATATACAACAGATACTTCAAAAGACAAATTAAACGTCTAAAACGTCGTGTAAATAATTGCGTGTAACTAAATTAGTCTTCAATGAAGTAACAATGAACAATGAAAAATAATCTCTTTACGAATTAAAAAATACTTGTATTTTATTAACATTTTACTCTGGCTTTCAAAAATCGATTACGTCTTAGTCACACTGACAGCGGATTTAAAATGCTGCTATAAAATGTGGAGTGTGACAAATGATTGTCTTTCTATTAATTCCTTATCATCTGATAACAGTACTTAACCCTGTATATATTTAACATTCATACAATTTCACATACCAACATCGAACTGGAATTATTAATGAAATCATGAGTATAGAATTCGGCATATTTTCACAGTCACAGTGAATAATACAAAAATGTTATTATAAATTATGATAAAAATACAAAAATAATAATACTGTTCAATCAATATATATAAGGAAAAGTAGAAAAAATTGATGGAGAGACTAAACCCAAAAGGATAAAGAAAATCAAGAAAGGCAAAGAAAAGTTAAACGACGACTTAAGCAACATGATGGGCAATTCATTGACGACGGTGCAATCTATTGCATCGACTATTGAAAGTGACGAAGCTGATACAGAAGCTGGTTCCGAATCTGGAGATAATCATAAGGCCGACACTCCTAAAACAAACGTCAGTAAACTCCAGCTGAAGAGCACATCAATGTGTAAGTGTGTGCATTTCGTTAGCGTCGAAAAGTTAATTTAGTAGAAATATGACCCTTTTCAGACGAGACGTCAAGTTTTACACCACCGCCTGGAGATGAGAATAAATATGTCTTGACGAAGGTTCGAGGCTGATGGCTTTGCTTACGAAATTGTTTGATCCATTAATCTAATGCTAATTCCATGGTTGCAGAAAATAGTAGATAAAGTCATCGAGGTGCCAACACTCCACATGATCTGCGGTAAAGTGGATCCAGTGACTTATGACTTGAAAGATAAAAATGTCGTATACTTTTTGAGACTAAGTACGATGTCTCCACCTCAGTTTCAATCGGCGGAAGAATGCGCTAATGGGATGATGGAATACTTGTCATTTGGCACAATGAAAGGAAACTGTCTCACTAGTCTCAATCAAATTTTAATTGACGTAAATACTATCTTCATTTTCTTCATATATAATGCATACATTCAAAAGTTCTCTACAGCTATTGTTAATTAATAAATATAATACAATGATATACTGTGAATTGATTATTCAAAAATATTGTTCAATTCTGTAATTTCAACGCAAGGTTTTTCGTCCTTTGGTTGATTACTATTTTGAAGAACCCCGATCTGTTCAAAGTCGTGAAATCGAAAAACTCCAACGGCTGTATTCAGAAGATGAAGTTGCACCTCACTGTCTAGTGAGTAATAAATAATAATTTGCGTGATTAAAATAATCTACTATTTATTCGTACTTTACGCGTAACTATGCAATTTTGTTCTGCCAGACATCCGGTAGTTACGCAAATACGCAATTAAAGCTAATTCGAGAAATGGACGAAGCGGATCGCAAATCTGTAAATGCTTGCGACGAGGGAGTAAATTTAGTAGGACGCCAGGCGAACAGTGCGCAAATTGCCACGACAATGGAATCCACATCAGATACGTCGCAAAGGAAAAGGTCTGCTATTGCAGCGGGACCTTTTAAAAAGGATCTTACAGAGTGTCTCGATAAATTGATTTCTTCTGCACAACGGTAAACGCCGAGTACCGAAGATTAATTGATACCTTGTTGTTATTCAAGTTGATTAATTTATGTTTACTTGATATTACACTTTAGTTACAGTAATTTTTTAATTAATAAATTAATTTTTCTAAACAATTTTTTTAATCGATATTTTAGACCAATGGAAAATTTGGAAAATACTATTCTAGCAAACCTTTTGACTATACCAGAACTAATGAATCCGGAAATAACAAACGAGATGTTATCACAAGACGGAAATGCTTTGAAAAAGCTGGAAGAAACTATTAAAACTGTTAAAAAACAAATTGAAAAAGTAAAACATAGTAGATTGTAAACATCGATGAATATTTAATACGAAATAATTTGTATTCGTTTGCAGATTTTGAAATCATTTAGCAAAAAGACTATACAAAACAAAGGTCCTCCAATGTCAGAATATAATTACTGGAACGATCGAGTGGCAGAGATATCCGTTCTTCATGAACAATTACAATACACTATAATTAAAAGAGTTTTATTGATTTTAGAACTAACTCATTCCTCATTACCAAAAGAAATTGAATTGCTTAAAACAATGATATTGGAAAATTACAAAGAAGCTAAAGAGAACAGACATTTTTTATCCACTCTTTATAAAGAATTTTATGTAATAATTTTAATTAAAGTACATAAGTTCGACTTATAAAGCTTTACAGAAATAATTCAAAGCAATTTTTTTAGTTCATTGAAAATACCGATTCGTTTGAAGAAATCGCAAAAGCTCTTCCAGATTTGATGGAGGAATTACGAATCGTGTGGATGCTTTCTAAATATTATTGTACAGAAGAAAAAATGGTACCATTGATGCAAAAAATTTCGTGGCAATTATGTCAGAATGTCAAAGTACATCTGAAAGTGGACGGATTTGGGTAAAATTGTTGTCATTTATTGCTCCATGATGGTACAAAATTGTTCAACAAAAATTCAATTTTTAGGAATGATTTGAGCACTTTGATAACAAAAACTACTCATGCTCGAGAAATGATGATCACTTGGAAAACTGCGTACTTAAATACAAGAAAAGAAATCGAAATTTCTGGCAGAGGTTCTCGGTGGGAATTTAATCGTAGAGATATATTCAACGACACCGAATATATAATTAAGGTCTGCGAAGATTTGCATCAAATGGCATATGTCGCACAAGATTTTTATAACATTTTTGGCGACGAAATGAAGTCCATAATAAAGATTCGATCTTTAGTTGATTTGATGTTGGAAAATATAGATAAACTTATTGCACCAATAACGGTAAATATACATAAGAATGGTCTATTCAATTATGATTGATATATATAGTTGATTTACATTTTACAGGATGCCGATTTCGATATTTTCATAGAATTTAACAAAGAAAATTGGGAAGGATTAACGAAGGTATTCTACACCGAAGTAATACGCTTAGAACATAAATCAATTTTCTATATTGACAGATGCTTCGCAAACCTCGTTGACTCAAAAGAAGCATTAAAAGTTTTGTTAAATATGCAAAAAACAAAAACAAGAAAAGTTTTACGCGCAAATCTTCTGCAAAAGTTTGATGTCATTATGTTGCAATTTATCAAAGAGATCGAAGAAATTGAAACTTTGTTTGAACAGGGTAAACAGCATCGAAATCAATTTTTATAACTATTAATACATATTTCCTTATATGAAATTTATCTCATCATAGATAAAAAGAATCCTCCTTTACAATGCCGCCCACAAATTTCCGGGACTATTCACTGGAAGACGAAACTGTTGGACAGTTTAAAGTGTAAAACACTTTTTTATCAGAACGTCAAAGAACTGGAGAATTGCGAGACTAAATTTTTAGCTTTTGAATGTTACTTGAAATTAGCGAAAAAAATGAACGATTATGAAAATGAATTTGTAAACGAATGGATTGATAAGTCTAAAACAATGGTACTGAATTGTATGAAACAATGTGTTCTAAAATTTGAAGAATACAAACGAGGTAGAGAGTATTAAAAATATATTAAAATTTTGTTTAAAAATTTGTTCAATAATTGGACAAAATCTTTTCCAGATGACATAGTTTCCAAACTATATCAATTTCATCGTGAAAGTTTAGCATCAGAAACCAGTGGGAAAACTCTCGTTTCATCAAAAAGAGATTCAAGTCAAAGTTTTAAAATAACTAAATTTAAATTCAAAATTTGATCCAATGTAACTTAACTAATAGTTTGAAATGTTTTCAGGAGTTACAGATGTTAGTTCTAGTACACAAAAGACTGAAATTAAACTGAGAAACAAGAATAGACAAAACTCTTTCCCTAAAATACATCGATCTAAAATAAAACGAAGTTTCTGTAAAAATTATTTTGATGAAGATTTGATACTTTTAGAACAAAATTTACGATTCCAGCTCAATATGGATGCAGATATTTTTTACACAATTCAAGAGGTATGCACCAAGTACACAGAAGAGCTTCATTTTTTGCTTTTAAAATTGATCTTAATAAGTTCAAACGAGCGAATGTTAAATGTGAATATTTCCACACAGACAGAAGTTTTGAATACTATTGGTTATAAATTACCGACAATCTTGCTTGACTTGTGCCAACAGGAAAATCGGCTTCGCAATGATGTTGAAGCGGTGGGCTCTTTAGTAACTCAGTATAATAATATTATGCATAAATTAGATGCTAACAAGGTAAAAAATTAATTATCAATCTACTAGTCATTACTACTACTACTGCCTCATATTTATAACGATATGTTTTATGTTAACAAGTTTATTAAGACTCATTAAAATTTGTAAACATTTTAGACGTTGTTACTGAGGAACCACTTGAAAAATGTAGAAAAACTCATGTATCCAGGAATAAAACGTGTTAATTGGAATTGTATTGGCATTAAAGACTATTGCAATGAATGTAACATTGCTCTTAAATATCTTATTTCTACTATTGGCCAAATAGATCTAATAGTTGAAAATATTGAATCGGTCGTAATTAAAGAAATAGCATCGTTTAATTTATTTATATTATCCGATTTTAAAATAAAGGGTATTTTGAAATATTGTACGGTTCGTAATATTCATTTATGAAATCAATCAAATCAATACAATATATTGAAATTAAACATCTATTTTAGACTTTTTTTACCGACATTGAAAATGAAAGAAGAAAATCATTTGAAAATATGTTACAAAAATACCATTCTCTTTTGCCTATTTTGATGAAAATAGAAGAGCTCGCAGAAGGATCAGCTGCAGAACAAAAAAAGGCAATGTCTTTGTTTTATGAACATTATGCAAATTCAATACTTTTATCTTTCTCGACGTAAGTTATCAATGCTACAGACAGATTGATGTCAAACGAATGAAATAATTATTTCTCAAAATAACATCATTCAATCTACAGATGCTTCAAGCGTAATTTAGAAAATATTAATAATATCCTTTTTGAAGAACAACTCGCAGTATTTCAAATCGATGCAGTTTTATTAGACAATGCAGTTTGTTCTAACCCAACACCCAATGAAATAGGTGAACTGATTATGCGAAATGTTCGAAATTTGTTAAGTGGAATAAAATTGTTTTCCAAATGGAAAACAGAATGCTCTTCAGAAATTTCCGAAAATAACGATGATCATTTTTATAACATCGATACAGATAAAGTAACAACCTTCTTTTTTAAACAAACTTTTACATCGTCATATATTTATTACGACTAACAGTTGGATTAATTTTATTTGTAGGACATACAAATGTTAGTTATCAAATTGAAAGAAAATACACAACATCTGGAGAAGGAATGTTGGAAGTACCTCAACAAATGGAGAGTGCATAAAAATTTATGGACACAAAACAAAGAATTATATTGTAACGAATTTTTCTTAAGCGTCTTAAAACTTAGTCAATACGATGAAAAATTAGGCATTTTTCGTCACATTCTTAATGAAATTAGTGAGGCACCGAGTTATGTCGATGTCCAATGCATTCGGTATCTTTTGAAATAAATGATTAAAATCCATCACTCAATGTTTTGTAATAATCTTGAGTTTAATTTATTATTTATCAATAGAATAAATTTAAAACTGCTTACCACTGAGATAGAATGTCATTGTTACCAATGGATGCAGTTAATTGGTGATCATTTATTAAATGAAACTGTTCAGTCAATGACTGAGTTACAACAAATAATTGACACATTTAGTCACGAGGTCACTATCGATGTCTCTAATCTCGGAGATTTTAGAAACGTGATGCGAATTATTTACAAAGTTAAACAAATGTCCATCCAAGCAGAAGTGCAATATGATTCTTATCAGGTTATTTTATATGCATATAAAATGAAAGTGTTTTTAGTGAGATATTTAAATGCAAGTTCATTTTTTTACATTTTTTATATAGAAAATTTATAGAACGCTTAACTCTTACAATGTGAAATATCCAGAAGAACAAGAAAAATTATCATTTGAATTGAAACGAAAATGGACATTGTTATACTCAGTAGCTCTATCGAGATTACATGCATTGGGAAATGAAAAACTACACTACTGCGAGATAATACAAAATGACATAAAAAAGTTTAGCACAGAACTGTACGAATTCGGAGAAGACTTTGATGAAAATGGACCTGATAATGTGGGGAACAATTTAGAATTGGGTTTAGAAAAAATGAATGCAAGTTGATTGTTAAAGAACTAAAAAATACAGACTTAAGATGTTATGCTTGAAAGATTTTATTTTTGTTCTTAGATTTACGAAAAACTGATACGACAAAAAGAAATGAAGAGAACAAGTTTGCAAGACGATGAGATGCTGTTCAACATTTCTCCAACGGATTATTCTACTTTATCGAAGATAAGAAAAAAATATGATAATTTAAAACAAATTTTTGATATGTTTGAAGTTGAAAAATTGGAAAAGGCAAATTGGACTGCCATTTTGTGGATTGATTGTGATCTTGGAAAATTATTTATTGAAATTGAAAAATATATCAATGAATTTGAAAAATTACCAGAAGAAGTTCGAAATACTAATGTTGGACAAGTTTTTTATAAAAGCAACATTCATTTTAAAAAGTCAATCCAATTTTGTTTTAGATTGAAAGAAGATTCTTTCAGAGATAGACATTGGGAAATATTGTTCGAAGAGATTGGAATTAGTTTTGACATTTCTCCAGATAGGTAGGAAACATACTATCATATTATTTTCATATTATGTCATATATTTTTCGGTTATTCATGCATGATAATTTTTAATAACAGATTTTTCATGAAACAAGTTTTCAACTTGGACTTGGCGAGTCACAACAATTTAGTTGAAACAACAATCTTAACAGCTCAAGAAGAAGCTAACATTGAGAATAATATAATTGAAATTCATAAACAATGGATTGATATGAAACTCGATATACGCCAACATAAAGGTGGAAAAAATTTAAAATTGATATCTTTGAGTTGAAATGAAAAAAAATTGTAATAAATAACTTCATTCCAGAGAGAGGATACATATTAGGTTCCATCGGTGAAATAAATATCATTTTAGAAGATAGCATAATTAAATTGGAAAAAATGTCAGTGTCAAAATTCATTGGCCCTTTTTTAAAACCAGTTCAACAATGGATAAGTACTTTGCAAACCATAATGAAAAATTTAGAAATATGGATGGCAGTTCAAAATAAGTGGTTGAAATTAACTGGCATTTTTCTAAAAGAAGAAATCAGTCTTATAATACCAAACGTATGGCAAATTTTTGACGAAGTCAGTCAAACTTATCAAACACTTATGATAAATACAGCTGAAAATTCCAAACTATTAGACTGCGGCACAGTAGAAGGTGAAATTTTATTTTGAAACTGACACTTTGCGACTGTTTAAAATGACAAAATGTTTCATTTCAGACCGTTACCAGAATCTTAATAATTTATTGGAACATTTGGAAACGTGTGAAAAATTACTAAAAGATTATTTAAACGATTGCCGAAAAATCTTCCCGCGGTTGTATTTTTTGAGCAATGATGAATTAATTGATTTCCTAGGTGGAAGTCATCCATCGATTGTAAATAAATTTATACAAAAAATATTTAACAATCTTAGTGAAATAAGTTTCAGTGAAAACGAAAGTAATCGAACAATTGCATGTGCAATAATTTCAATCGAAGGAGAAGTGCTGGAATTTGTTAAATCAGTACCAATCGAAGAAGGGGTTGAATACTGGATGAAAGAAGTACTTTTAGAAATGAAGCGTTCCAGTAAACTGGTGATTGAAGAAGCAATTCAAAATGTTGACAAGGTTTAAAAAAGCAAAATAGAGATAAACTAAAACACTTTTAATCATAAATTAAAATGTATTTTTTTTCAGCTCCAACAATCATACAAAGATGGGTTTTCTGATTTTCAAGAAACTGTCGTGAATGTTGCAAATCGAGTATGGTGGACCTCAGGGATCGAAAATATTTTTGAACAAATGTCGAGAGGGGAAAATGGACTTATGAAAAAGGTGATGGAAAAAAATTTTTGTCTCTGTTCACGTTCAGAACTGACTATTCTGATTTTAGTATTTGGACGAAATAAACAAAAGTTTGGAAAATTCTATTAAATACATTAAAACGAATGCATTTTCCAATGGCGAAAGAAAAAAGCTGGATGCAGTTTTGACCATCAATGTACATTTTAAAGACGTAGTAGATATGTTGATTAACAGAGACATTGTAAGTAGCGAAAGTTTTGAATGGCAAAAACAACTCAGGTATATATTTCACAGAAAAAAAAAAATTTACATTCTCATACATTTGATTTATTGTACTTATCTAAATTCTTTTAGATTTTACTGGATAGACAATGAAAACTTTGTAGAAGTTAAACAAAGTCATTGTTCAGTAGAATACGGTTACGAATTTATAGGCATGACTGAAAAATTGGTAATCACACCATTGACTGATAGGATAGTTTTATCTTTAATACAATCTTTGTCTGGAAAACTAGGCGGAATGCTGTTTGGTACAAGAAAAACATCATTGAAATTAGTTTTAGTAAAAGATGTAGATTATTTCCATTAAAGTATATCAAATTATTCAGGACCGACTCAAACGGGTAAAACTACAACGATAAAAGATTTGTCTCAAAACCTGGGTTACTTTCATGTGACTGAAAATTATAATTCACAGTCAAGCCATTTTTCTATTAGTGAAATATTACAAGGGATTATTCAGTGTGGCGCGTGGGGCTGTTTAAATGATTTACATAAAGTAAATCCAAGTGAACTTTCAGTTGTTTCATCTCAGATGCGAGCTATTTTTTCAGCTTTTCAAGAAAAGTCGCCGCACGTGAATGTTAGTAAAAATGTATGTTAAATGAACAATTGTTGGCAATAATTTAATCAAGTTTGTTTCAGTTGGAAGGTCAACTAATCTCACTCGATATAAAATCAAGGATATTTATCACAATAAATCATACTCAAGAACACGGACAAAAATTGCCAGAATCTATAAAAAGTTTGTTTCGCCAAACATTCTGCTCAGTGCCAGACATAGAATTTATTTGCGAAGTTAAATTATTGACTAACGGATTCGAAAGATCAAAACATCTTGCAAGAAAAATTATCACTTTCAACAACCTTGCTAGCGTTCAGTTAAGAAAAAAAGTTTATTATGACTTTGGATTGAAATCTGTAAAAGCCATACTTAAATTAGCAGATGGCATTAAACGAACAGCAATAAATTTAACAGAAGATGCAGTGATCATGGGAGCACTTCGAGATGTTCATTTACCGAAATTGGTTGCCGAAGATGTATCGCTATTTTACGGAATTTTGAAAGACCTTTTTCCTTCTCTGTCCTGTCCAAAAATTGAATATGATAATTTCAGAAGTGTCATAGAAGACGTACTTGTCCGAGATAAATATGTGATCGTCCCAGGACAGGTATGCTACTCAACTAATTATATCACAGCAACGAATGATAAGTGATTATTTTTAGGTTGAAAAAATTACTCAGCTGTATGAACATCTGAAAACTGGTAGACTGGTAGTAATCATAGGACCAACTGGTTCTGGCAAGTCCACAATCATTAATGTGCTTAGTCACGTGCTGTCGATTATATCAAAACCAACGAAATTAAGCGTGCTAAATCCTAAGGTAACCGATACCTAAACAATAGCACTTGGAATTACACGGTAAACAAATGTATTGTAACATTTCTAGGCGTACACTGTAAATCACTTATTCGGATTTTATGACCTTTCAACAAGTGAATGGACTGACGGTCTTTTCAATAGTATCTTTCGTGAAATCAACGGCGCTTCATTTTGTAAAACCGAGGAATTCCAGTTTATCATATTTGATGGCGATGATGGCATTTGGATCGAAAATTTGAACTGCATCACGGATGACAATAGAGTGTTGACCTTAGCCAATCAAGAAAGAATTCACTTACAAGATCATTGTAGCTTGTTCTTTGAAGTAATGTAGAAACAAATATAACGTCGTCTCATTGTGAACACAATCTTGAAATAAATCATGTTGATTTTAGGTTGGTGAATTGCGGTACGCCTCTCCAGCAATGATTTCTAGAGCAACTGTGGTTTATGTTGATGCCACAATTTTAGGCCACAAACCTTACTGGAATAGGTGGATAACTGACAGACCAGAAATAGAAAAAATTTATTGGAGGAGATTGTTTGAAAAGTACGTGGATGATTGCGTGAGCTTGATACTTGATAGAATTTTTTCACAAACCAAACAGCGGAGAACAATTCTTCCCCAAAGTGGTCTCAACATGGTAATAAGAGCAAAGGTGAACTCTTGAATGGTTTTGGAACATCTGTATGCATAGAATTATTGTTCAGGTGACTCAGTTATGTGGCGTGATAGATGCTCTCTATTGTTATGAAAATGAAGTCAGCTCGGATGGAAAAAGATCACAAAATTCAAATGAAGAAATCAGTGGCTATTTGCATGACCTTTTAGAGGCCATTTTCATACAGTCATGCTACCTTTCTTTCGGAGCAACATTAGTCCAAAATTTCAGAGAAACTTTCGACGAATTTTTGAAAACTAAATCTGGCCTGATTATGTATGACGACACTGATAATAATTTAGCAACTATTGGTATAAAAGTTTATTAATTAAAACAATTTTGTAAAGCTAACTTCAATTTAATTTCATTTCATTTCCTTTTTCAGGGCATCTTCCGAAAAAGTACCCCACTCTTTATGATTATCTTTTTGACCTGGAGAAAAAGATTTGGATACCTACAAATTTTTTGGTTCCAAAATATGTTCACATTTCTGACGAACTTCACAGTGATATTTTAGTGCAAACTCCCGATACCGTGAGAACAATGTACTTTCTGAATTTGATTAATAAAATTCAAAAGCCGTTAATTCTGGTCGGTGAAACTGGAGTTTCAAAAACAGCAATCATAAATAAATTTTTGAAAAACCTCGATGTGGAAAGATTTGTTAGTAAAATTTATTCAGCAGATGTGTTATAGTTTAATTATGGTAAAGAGCTTGTTATTATTTCACAGGATACGTTATCCTTGAACTTTTCCTTGCAAACAACTGCGATTGATCTTCAAAAAAATATCGAATCAATGATTGGAAGACGAACGTTGAACATTTATGGGCCTGTGCCAGGAAAACGACTTATTGTTTTCATAGATGACATGAATATGCCCCTCGTAGATTTTTATGGCACCCAACAACCGATCGCTTTGTTTAAACTATTGATTGAAAAGAAGGGATTTTATGACTTGAAACCAGGATTTCATTGGAAAAACATTAAAGATCTCTGTAGGGATAAAGAAAAGTATCATTCACTAATAAATTACATTCTAATCTGCAAAATACAAAATGTTATCTTTTTTCAGCTTTCTTGATGGCACTTACTGAATTTAAGGGTAAAGATTCCAATTTAGACCCGAGATTTATTTCATTGTGTTCAATATATAACGTCGCTTCTCCGAGCGAAGAAAGTTTAACTTACATTTTTACAAACATCCTAAGCGGTCATTTAGAAATGTTTAACTCACATCTCCGAGATATCAGCAAAAATATTGTAGCAGTTTCACTGAACTTGTACAAAGTAAAGAAAATAGATCTACTTTTTTCTTACGTTTGCTTACAAAAATAAAACAACGTTTATTCATTTTTTAAGACAATTATAAACACATTCGTGCCGATCCCTTCAAAATTTCACTATATCTTCAATATTCGAGACTTGTCGAGATTGTTTGCTGGCTTACTCCAAAGTGATCCAGAATTATGCCAAGATGAGCAAAGTTTCATTAGATTGTGGAGAAATGAATTTGTCAGATGCTTCAGCGATCGTATCAACGTAGAAGAAGTAAATTTTCAATATCAAATTCATTTAATTAACCCGGACCTCAAATCTTACAATCATTTCACATCGCAGGATTTATTAACAATTGAAAAATGCATCAAAACCAGTATACAAACTTTTTGGTCAAAACAACCAGATTTGATAGAATACGTTTTGAGAGACCCCCTCTTGTTCGGCGATTTTCGAAACGCGTTAAAAAAAGACAGGCCTCGAGCTTACGAAGATCTTCTCGATTACGAAGCTGTGCGAAGTTTTTTTTCAGAGGTGAGCAACTGCGATTACCACATTTAGAAACATTTGAATGTTAAATACACCTTGAAATTATTTTACAGGTTGTAGAAAATTATAATTCAAAATCAGGTTCAAAAGTTGACATAGTACTTTTTAAGGAGGCTCTACAACATTTAACAAGAGTTCACCGGATTCTCAGACTGCAAAGAGGTCACGTGATTCTTGTCGGCATGAATGGAACTGGAAAGCGATCGCTGATTAAGTTAGCGTCGTTCCTCGCGGAATGCGAGATGTTTGAAATAACAATTAATCGAGTTTACAGTGAGATGACTTTTCATGAACAGCTTAAGCAACTCCTGTGCACCGCTGGTGTGGAAAACAAAAAGGTTGTCTTCTTATTGGCTGGCTCTCAGATCATGAAGGAAAGTTTCTTGGAAGCGGTTAACAATATACTAATGACAGGAATAGTCCCTGCTCTATTTAACGATACAGAAAAAGATGCAATTGCAAACAGGTGGAGGATGACTACTGAGTCGACACCAGGCATCTCCCAGTAAGTCGTAAAAGTAGTTTTTATAAATCGCGAATGTAAATTAAATGCACTCAGCTGTGCGGTTTGTCGGCTAAATGAAAATCGTAATTAAGCATTGTGAAAAGTTAATGGCTTAATAAATCTGTTACTTTTTGACCTAGATCTGATTTAAAGTTAACGCAAGGATCAATTTATTCCAGGGGAAATTTATGGAGTCGCTTTGTAAAAAATTGCACTGCAAATGTGCACATTGCATTATCGATGAGTGCGACTGATGAACATTTTCGAAAATATTGTCGAGATTATCCAAGTCTGTTGACTCGTATGACAGTCAATTGGATGATGCCTTGGCCTGTGGATGCTTTTGTTTCCATCGCTGAGGACGTGATGAGAGATGTAAAAAATTCATTTTCAATAGCATTTTAAAACATTTTATAACATGAAAACACAGTTTAAATGATATTTTTTTTTAGAATATGACTATTCCGAAACAGTTTCGTGTGGAGGTCGTTGACTATTTTATAGAAGTTTATAAATCTATGGACGATTATGTATCTCAATTTTTCAAATTACATAAAAGAAAAAATTGTGTTACTCCGAAACTGTACACCGATTCTTTGAGAATGTATACGAAAATCTTGGATGAAAAAAGAAACGAAATGTCTGTTCGAATAAAACGTTTAACAGGAGGTAATAAATAAATCAATAAATGAATTTTATGAAATTAAAACAAAATGTACAACGCGTTTATTTCAGGTTTGAGCAAAATTGCAGAAATTCAAGCAACGACGGAAAGATTGTCTTTGCTGTTGAAAAATTGCAGAGATAAAATTCAAGAATTAAAAAATCAGTGTAGAGTCTTAGTCAAATTTATGCAAGAGCAACAAGAAGCTCTGGTCGAAACGAAAATTTTGTGTGTCGAAAAAAGAAATCAGTTCGACGATCAGGCTAGCATGGTTACAAAAGAACAGTTTGAAATTAAGGAAAAATTATCGGTTGCTCAAACTTGTTTAACTGAGGCTAAAGAAAATGTCGGAAATATCAATGAAATAGATGTTTCAGAAATGAGGTTCGATAATTTAAACATTATCATTTTATGGTTGTTTTTTCTAATTTAAAAAAGAAATAATCAATATGTTCTAAAATAGATCTTATGAAGTTCCTCCAGAACCAGTTCAAATTATCTGCGAGAGTGTTGGTATGATAAACAACTTGGACGATGTCTCTTGGAACGGTCTCAAAGACACTCTGGACGATCCAAATTTTTTAACTTCGTTGCAAGAGATCAACTGTGATTTGATTAACAAAAAGAAGCAAACTTTCGTGAAAGAGCGCTTAGAAAAATTGACGGAACGTGATGAAGTTCAGAAAGTTTCCAAAGCAGCTTACGAATTGCACAAATATCTTGTCTCAGTTATGGATTATTGTACTGTTTATAAGGACGTATGTATTTTGTTACTAAAAAAATTTGCAAGTATAAACAATCGTTTCGTCACCAACGACTAACTTTCTTTGTTCTTTTATTTTGAAGGTGAAATTGCGTACCAACAAGTTGAAAACTTTCCAACTAGAAACCGAAAATTTAAATAAAAAATTGAAAGATGATGAGTCTCGATTGAAAATGATAGAAAGAGAACTAAGCGAATCGAATGTCAAATACACAGCTAGCCTAGAAGAGCGAGAAAAGTTGGAGCTGGAAGAGGAATGTTTGAGAAAGAGAATCACAGTTTTAACGGAGCTGAATGACAATTTGACGTCGGAAAATTTTCGTTGGCAAAACGAGTCGGAAGTCCTGACAACTTATTTGGACTATCTTTATGGCAACTGTCTCATCTGTGCGGGGTTTCTCGTGTACTGCGGCCCTTTCACTTGCGAATTCAGAAACGAGATGATTTATGATAACTGGCAGAGAAGAGTTTTGCAAAAACAAATACCTCTTTCCCAGCCGTTTAGAATAGAATCGCAACTGTGCGACGATGTAGAAATGAATGAGTAACCTTTTTTTTCTTCTCTTCAATTATTTATTATTACAGTCGCACAACTAATTTGAATTTGTCATTAATAAAATTGCTACTCTTTGAAATTTTGTAGGTGGTTCTGTCGAGGATTATCACCGGATGAATTGTCCATTCAAAATGCAATATTGATTGCAAAGTCATCGAAAATGTTATTGTGCATTGATCCTCAACAATTTGCATTCAAGTGGATAAAAACAATTGAAAATGTTAATTTGAAAATATTCTCGCACAATGATGCTAATTTTATTGAGCAAGTGAAATTTTCCATGACTGTCGGCTTCCCAGTCATCATAAAGGATGTTAATTTTATCGACCCATCTTTCCATCGACTATTTGATGAAAAATTCGTGCATGACAATTTTCGATTGTACCTCCTGGCAAGTTCATTCAAATTTCATTCCTCTACATTGTCTGGAATCGTCGTCATAGATTATACAACAACTCAGATTGTAAGTTTATCTTCAACTTTCAATTTAATTGTTTCTTCATATTTATTTATTTATTTGATTTATGCATAATGACAAATTTTGTCATTTAGAAACTGGAGGAAGAATTATTAACCATAACAATGAATAAAGAAAGGCCAGAAATAGAAGAAGGAAGGCTATCAATTTTGTCAGAGGTCCATGAGAGGCAATTTGTTCTACAACAATTAGAGGATGAACTGTTGAAACAAATCACGTCGATACGAGACAACACGCCGGACGAGAGGGACGTAATTCCAACTTTGAACGACATCAAGCGCAACGCTGGCAAAGTTATGACAAAACTCCGGGTGGCGGAAACGATGTCTGCCGACATCACCGAGTTGCAAGACAATTATCGTTCAGTGGCGGAACGAGGGTCTATATTGTACTTCGTGTTATTGAGCATGGAGAGCTTGAAACCTGTGTATCGATATTCTCTGACCGTCTACATGCGGTTGTTCAACGACTCCTTCAACGAAACACCGACAGATGAAAATTTGTCCCGCCGTTTACAAGGCATTATATCTACTTTGACGAAACAATTTTACGATTACTACAACGTCGGTTTGTTCGAGGAGGACAAGTTATTATTTTCCTTTGAGATTTGTACAAAAATTGAAGACAGTGCGGGTAACATCTTTCAAAATCAGATTGACTTTTTCATCGGAGGCGGTGACGAGTCGGCTGACGTGGAGATGAATGAAGACATAAAGTGGATGTCGTTGAGCAACTGGCGAAACGTTTCCAAATTGTCCAATGATTTCCCAGATAAATTTTCACAACTGCCGAGTAGGATCATTGATGAAACCGTTGAATGGGAGGAGGTGGGTTTGTAACGGACGGATATAATCTTGTGAGATGGGTTGGCTGAATTGGTCTTTGATTTTTTTCAGTGGTTCCAATCGGAAACGCCTGAATCGAGGCTTCCCTCAAGGTACTCGGAAAGACTTTCGTCGTTCGAGGCGCTGATGCTCCTGCGATGTTTTCGCGTTGATCGCGTGTGTCACGGAGTTATGGATTATGTTACAAGTATAATGGGAAAATATTACGCCACTCCGGCAAACAATGCTTTAGATATAATTTATAGTTACAGTGTTCCGACGCAGGCGATTGTTCTTTTTTTAAATTCTACTTCAAATCCAGCGTCTGATTTGATGAAATTAGCGAAAAAATGTACAAAAAAGGGAGTAGAGATTAAGTTTTTATCTCTTGGGCAGAACCTAGATGTAAGTTTTTTTGTTTCAAATAATGAACGTAAGTTTTCATTTGCACAAAATATTAATATTAGATTGTTCTTAATTATTGTAAGATTGTAATCAACTTTTTGGAAGCAGCAACAAAGCAAGGCCATTGGTTAATTTTAGATCATTGTCATGTTTCTCTCGAAGTTGTGAAAGAACTGGAGAAAAAATTGTATGATCTGGAGAAACCTCATTCAGAATTTCGTTTATGGTTTGTAACCCAACCTGTCGTTGAATTACCCAATGAACTTGTGCAAAAATCACTAAAAGGTTTGTATTCGACATTAACAAATTGTTGTTTTAATTATTACAATTTTAGAACTGATCAAAAATTTGTTCATTTGAATTAAATTTGTAGTTGTGATTGAACCACCGGATGGACTAAAATCAAAAATGAAAAATTTATACTCTAATCTTCAGTATGATACTTTAGAAAATTGTCCTCATCCCTCGTATAAACAGTTAGTTTACGTGGTTGCTTTTTATCAATCCATTCTTCAGGTAAAAACAATTTGACAGAGAAAATTTTTGCATCATTTCTTAAGTTTGTTACTTTCATACAGGAAAGGAACAAGTTCGGCAAATACGGTTGGAATCTTACATATGAATTCAATGTAACAGATTTTGAAGATAGCATTATGGTCTTAAGTGACTATTTAACAAAAAGTTGGAGGTCTGCTAATAAAAGGGTTCCTTGGACTGAACTGAAATATCACATTGGAGAGGTAATTTGAACAAGCTTTTATAAAACAATAAAAAAAAAGTCAATCGAAAGATCAATTCAATTTTGTAGATAATCTATGGTGGGAAAATCTGTGACAAGTACGACAGTCAAATATCGATGATATACCTGCACAACTACTTTGGCGACACTTTTCACAGCTACCAGACTTATCACTTTTACCGTGACAAAAATTTCGATTACAAACTTCCGCCCAAAGGAGATGTTAATTCCTGTTTGAAGCTAATCGAAACGTTCCCGTTCGTTAATTCTTCCCAAGTAATTGGTCTTCATTCAAATGCCGACTTTCATTACTATTCGCGACTCACCGAAAAACTGTGGGAACAGTTGAGAAATTTACAACCGCAGACAAGTGACATTTGTATGTTCTTTAAGTTGAAATTATCGCAGGATTCTACAAGATTTACGACTGTAATGAGAATCACATATTTTAGGTGCGAAAAATAATGATGATAGACATCGGTGCGATGTCGTGAAGGATATGTGTGAAAGTATTTTGAGCACATTATCAACCGGCTTTGATCTTCAAAGAATCAAACGAAATTTCGGCTTGAATGTCACGCCTCTGACGATCATCCTTTTCCAAGAGTTGGAACAAGTTAACGCGTTGATTCAACAAATTCGCGATACTTTAAAGCAGCTAATTAAAGTAATGTTTATACTTTATTATTACCATTATTTGTTGTTTAACTGATTGTGTTTGTAACTTAGTGTGATCTTATGTTAAATTTTAGGCAATTTCTGGAACGATACAATTGGATGAAATTCTGGAGACAAGCATGATTTCTCTTTATAAAGGGAAACTACCTCGAGAATGGACAAATTTGGCTCCAGAATCGAGCAAAAAATTGGCAGACTGGTTGCATCATTTCGAAAGACGAATGGTTCAGTACACTTATTGGGTACGTAAAACTGAATCAGATTTTTATGCAAAATTGAGTGGTGAGATTTTTAAATTTTACCTGGTGTTGACTTTTAGGCTGGAGCTTATGACCCAATAGTAATATGGCTCTCGGGGTTACACTATCCGAAATCATATTTAGCGGCAGTGATGCAAATAGCCTGTAGAAAAAATAATTGGCGATTAGAAAACGCATCGATGGAGACTGAAGTTACTTGTCACGCAAATGCCGAGGAAATTGAAGAAAGACCTGATTATGTAAATACTTTTCCTTGTTTACAGAAAGTTTAACAACTTCCAAATTAAACATGCAAATAATGTTTTTAAATACATATTTTATATTTTATAAATTAAATCTTTAATTTGTGCAGGGATGTTATATAGAAGGGTTATATTTGCAAAACGCAAGATGGGACAGAGAAAAACAATGCCTCGCCAAATGTTACGACAAAATTACACGAGACAATTTACCAGTTTTGGCAATCCAGCCAATAGAAACAAAACTTATCGAATCAAAAGTATAATTAAAATGTTTTAAAATATATTCTACAGCATCTTCTTATCAATAAATCTTGAATTATGTTGAGAATTGTGCTTGTTCACAGATTGCTTACAAGACACCTGTATACGAAACGTCAAATCGAGTTAATTCAAACAGTAGTAATCTTGTTTTTGAAGCTGACTTAAAAATCAACGAAGATGAAACATATTGGATTCTTCAAGGAGTGTGCCTTCTACTGAATTCGAATTAAACAAATGAAATAATTCATTCTGCTTATATAAAAGTATATTTCCTTTTTTAAATACAAAAATGTAAAGAAATAAACTTATCCATATAAAATTATGGTTATTAATCGTCACCCTTCAACATGTCTGAGTTGAGGAAAACAAAGATTATAAAATGAATACTGATCCATATCTTTGATATTCTTCCAATAAAGGTATCCAGTGTCTATAAGTTGTTGAGTACTTGTTGCCTTTCCAACAAAATGTGGATCTACAATTAATAAATACGTGTTCGTTTCATTGAAATGAACACCAACAATTCCTTTGCTTGAACAATCTCTGTCTCCTCCTGCCATAACAGGCGACGAAAGATTTTCAAAATGATTGATGATGGTATTTCTATGTTTCTCAAATGATTCTTCGTTTGGGATGTGAGTAACTTTGCTTCGGATATCGTACAAACTATCTAGTACAAGGCAGACCTGCAATTAATAATATAATCAACGACTTACACCATAAAACAAAACTCACTTGAGATTTCTTATTGCAAAATTACTTCAAAACTTCCAATCCATTGTCGCGACCCTATAAAAGTAGGATCTTTATCTTCAATAGATACAAGAATTTCCTGAATTTGTTTTATAGAAGGAACTGTCTTGTTCAAATTTTGATTTTTTATGATCCACGATGCAATAGTTTGCAAAGTCCTGTATCCACAACCCCAGCCCTAAAAGCAAAACTTGATTAACATAACATCATCCAATAAATAAAAAGAACAATTTATAAACAACATGGTTTCACCCGATCATTCACTCCATCACAATTGTAATGCCAATACTCATAATCTCCTTTGCAAAAATGTGTTTCTCCTTCCTCGGGCAGAGGTACATCACCATGTACAATGTGCAACAATTTTCTAGAATATCCCTGGTTCATTGTATGATCAACAAAAGAGCCTACAAAGTATCTCAAAATTATCATCCAGAAGTCATTAAGATTGATTCAATATGTTAGATTAGATATGAAAAGTCAATTAACCTCTTCAAACAAAAACAATGGAAAGCAAATAAAGCTGAGACCAATGGTTCATCCTCACAGGTTTGATTTCAACCGACAATCACAATGCCACAAATAGCCGAAGAACGTAAAAAACATTGACACACAATTTAAATTAGCAAAAGCTTTGACATTTGTGGGACAAAAACAAAGCCGGTGGCGTCACCTGGGATGAGACGCGCGCAACATCGACGCGCAGTTGTGTTCTGTCATGGTCGGGGAGTCGCGAACGGAGCAAAACATTCGGGAATGCAGTCACGAGCACTGCGCAGAGGACTCGTTGTAATCGCCCTCAAATACACCGTGATCGGCTACTTCGTTTGGCGTTACTTCCATCCGCGTTTCAGCGTCGATCGAACGCGCACAGAGTGACCGACCGAACACAAAGAACGATGTGAACGTTACTGGTGGTTCTGCACCAGCTGCACGGGGACTTTGTGTTGCGTCAACGACAACGTATGTACTTGCGCAAAAACGACAACAACAAAATTGCCAACAGCTTTGTCAACAACGAAACCCGTCTCTCGCTGACACTGCTCCACGCCCAATTTGCAAATCAAGGACACCTCGCTGACGCGTGCCTCCATTTCCGCTCCGACGATTCGCAAAAGAAACATTCAATTTTGAGGTTAAGTGTGCCCGTTTGACAGCGACCTGGAACAATGGAGTGATTATTTGTTTGGGGTTAAGAGGGTCGGGTCGTTGTCCTCGCTGTTGGCAATGGTTTTGGGATAAGTTTCAATGTCTCAGCTGTCATGACGGTTGTGACAATTTAAATGGCCGTTTGTTGTGTGTGATTCATAGAGCACCTGAGTGAGATGGAATAAGGCCGAGAGACAAACGTTGCAGTGATGTACAGTGGCGGCGTATCCGAGGTGCTTGAGGTATCCGAGGCATGGCGTCAGACACGCGATCTCAGCACTACAGATCCGAACATCAGCACGGCCATGCAGGAGGAAGAACATTTTTGCAAACTTATTTTGTACAAAGAAATCAAGGACTCAAGGTGATCCTTTGATTTTCTTTTTGACACACTTGCTCAACTAGTTGCAATCTTTTAAGAATTCAAATCACTAGGAATAACGTTTCAAATTAACTGAATATTGCAAATTTGAATACTGAAAATTCACTGTTGGTTTTCTCTTTTTTTTTCTAAGAACAAATGTATCGTGTGAACTTGTTTCACTGATGTGTCACAAGTTGTACGATATAAACGATTAACAAATACCGAACAAAATATAAAACTTAATTGCAAAACGAGTATCGAAAATAATTTAAAATACAGGTACTTCGAAGGTCGAGTTTAAATTGATTGAAAATAAGAATTAACGGTATAATAATAAGACAATAAATCTTAAACTGTTGTTGGTGACGATAAATAAAACGGGAAGATAACTGCTGTTCGCGTCTCAGCAAAGTAACTTGAACTTATAATTTGTGACGTCACTGATTGGTATGTTTGATAACAGCTGTTTTGTCTTTTGCAGAGTGAGAATATGGGATATTGTGATACTCGTTCCGAACCTGCTGTTCCTGTTCTTTATAGTGCTCAGATTCAACAGGGCCAGACTCAAACTCCGAGCAACGAGCAGTCCAATATTTTTGGCTTTCTATGGGCTCGTCATTTGCAACGTAGTGATCTCGGTGATACGATGCGCCGTGTCAATGACTGTAAACGCCGCGGCCACGGTTGGTGGCAAGACAGACAAAGTTCTCTGGGTTACTGTACGGTTTTTTTTACTGTCAACTGAGATGAGCGTTGTTATATTCGGATTAGCTTTTGGTGAGGATCCAACATCGATAATACTTGCAAATGGAAGTTCTGCTTTGAAAGACAGGCACTCAAATATTGATCGTAAAAGCATTAATAAAAATGTCACATTTCAGGACATTTAGACAGCCGTTCAAGCATACGAAGAGTATTATTAGCAACTTCGTTCATAGCTCTAGCATTCACGATAACACAAGGTACCTTGGAATTGGTCCTTCCGGACGATACATTCCATATACCTAGTAGAGACTTATACGTTTACGGACATGGCGGGATGATGTTCTGGTTTTGCAGCAGCATCGTTTTCACTCTGGTACGGACTTTGAAACTATTTTCTCATTAATCGATTTTTTTTCAATAGATTTTAGTAGTTTCAAAAATCTGTGTAACCTCGTTCGAAAATCTACAAGGCTAATTTCATGATTCATTGATTAAACAAACAGCTGTTTGTCTTTCAGATATACCTATTTATATTGATATTACCTTGGACAAGGTTACGAGAAAGATTAGCGTTGCCAAGTAAGTTTTATTGCCCAAGAAAAGTGTTGAACAATTTTATTCCACCAAATTTAAAAGATATGCTTAAGCGGTTGAGTAATTTGTCTCGTTATTTTTACAGCACGAAAAAGTTTTTATATTTACGCCGGAATACTGGCGTTACTGGACTTGGTTCAATCGATCGGAGCGGGACTTTTGAATTACACACAGAATCCGGCGGGCTTGTGCGTGGTCGATGTCACGGCTGTCCTTTATCTTACATTCTTTACGCCTTTGGTGTATCACACATTTTTATCAGAATTCTTTGGGTAAGCGAATTTAAATTTTTGTTGAGTGATGTGTAAGTGATAATAAAAATACAAATGGTAACGTGAAAAGAAAGACGAAACTAAGCCAGAATAAGTCTTTCATTCTCTCACGCAGGTGGAGATGAGTTGAAAACTACTTAACTTTCACATTGGTTGTTTGCAAAGAATGTAGAATACAGGTGCTTCGTTAGAGTAACGCAGAAAGTTTGCTCTCAATTCAAACTCATTATTACTTTCAATGTACTGCAATCATGAAAACTTTTTATTTTTTAGTTTTAATTCTGCCTCAAATATGAAAAATGAATTTCACTACGAAGTATTTTCTTTTTCATTGAATCTATTTCACTGAATTCATTATTTGACCTTTAACTAGAAATCTTTTCTAAAAATATCTACCTTTCCTCCAACTAACTTTTCTTTTAAAATTCTCTGTGAAACATTTTTCAGTGCAGTTATGCATTTTCAAGAAAAATCTTTTGTCAGATCATTCATTATAGTTTAGTAATTAATAATATCAGTTTTTGTAATTCTTAAATTCTCATTCATCTGTAAGATTAATTACTTTATATAGTTTAGGGTTAATTATAAAATGACTTATTCTATAGAATTAACTTATCCACTTAATTTGATGTTGGATCTAATATTTTCGATTCAATTTACAGTGTGTCGCAGCCATCGATAATGTTCTCGTACAAAGCGCAGGTGGACGATGCGATGGAAGAGGATACGGTATCCCTGCCGCATCAGCAGAGCTTTTCCTCGTTGAAGACTGACAGCGACTACATTTACCAGGTCCATACTCCATCTATTCACATGCCACTGTACGACTCGGACGCCCCGAAGTCCTCTGCTTCGCAGCAGAAGGCTTCAGCGCGCCAGGTGGTCGCTAGGTCGAAGCGAAACCGCAGGTCTGCAGCTAGCGCGACCGTAATCCCCGCGAACCGTTTCAGCTCGCACATGTCTCCGTTCAGTACGTCGACGGGCTCGAAGGCCCTCGGCACACGGTTCTGCGTGCAAAAGAGCACCTCCGACCTCGAGCACTACTTTGTCAAAAAGACCCAGACCCTCGGTAAGACCGAGCTGCAGAGCAGCACGCCCGAACTTGGCGCTGGTGCCTGTCCTCCGACCAGCCTCGTGCTGTCCCCAAGCACCGCGAGCAACTTCACGTTCCAGCCGGCTGAGAACGACAGCAGAGCAAATCTGTTCTCCAAGTCGAACGCGAGCGGTCTCGAGAGCTCAAACTCTGATCAGCAGATGACTGAACAGACGGCCCACGTTCCTGACCTCGAGAACAGATTAGCTCAGGCTTACGACTCCGACTCGGATGGCGAACTGAAGCCGTTCACTGAAAAAAGCCAGTCGGACACCATGCACAAGGAGGGCGGCCTCAGCGAATACCTGCAGTCGCTCGGCTCGTCCAGCAAAACGAGGAAGCATTTCGAACACGACGTCGATCTTCAGGGAAACCCTTCCCAGAGAGATCGCGATGCTTCCTCAGTGCACAGCGAGCCTGTGTAGGTAACCGCGAGGTTCTGCTCTTCAGTTACAGTGGAGCTTGTAATGAACCGTTTGTTGATTAATTAATGGTGCACTAAATCATTTTTCGTAACATTTTGCTTTCTCGTGCAAATCAATTGTTACGATTTTGTTTACAAAAGTGATTAATTGTTTATATAATTTTGATCTTGAATAATGATTTGATACAAAAAAGAATGAATTTTTAAAGATTTGAATTTTTGATTTAAATTTTCAATGAAACAACTTGGATCTTTTTCATCAATTCGAAATGTGATAGATATTTTTTAAATGTTTCTCTTTCCTTTCAATTCATTTTTCTTGCTGTATATTATAGTGAGTTCAATGTAAATAATGTCGTTAGAGGTTTAATATACAATCGAAAAGCGTAAGACTTTCCTTACTCAAGTCTTGAAAATAATTTTAAACCAACGTTAGACGGTGGTTTTATCATTCAAATCTACAAAGTTTGAATGATGATTTCATTTCTATGAACCATTCATCTTTTAATAGATACTAGGAAGAAAGTTCCAAACCGTTGAATTGTGCGAATGCAAATTGTATATAATGTAATATGAAATCAAATCGTAAACTTTTAAACTCATTGCAAAATTCACTGTATGCAAAAAGTCTTTTTTTTTCAATTACAAACGCAAAGTAGAGTCGAGGTATTGAGGTAAAATGAATGTATCGCTTCACCATCACTCCAGGTGATCTGAAAGAAAGTCTTTCATAAGATAAAACATTGGAAATTGTAAATCACAAGAGGCTGATATATAACTTATGGAAGATTTCGATTTGTCAATTATCTGTCGCTTCTTTTTTATTACTTTTTAGCGGTTCATTGTGATACGGTCATGGCTTTAAACATTTTCAGTCAACGAATTTATTATTTGCTTTAGTGATTATTCTTCCGATTCGATGACGCGTCGTTTGGTTAAATGCTAGCTTATCAATCAAATTGTACGTTTAGATATGATTTAAATGATTGGAAGCTTGTATATATACTGTATATCAACTTCTGATTTTGGATTTTGCATATTTGTTTTTGTTTTTGAATTATAATTCGAATAAATTCTTCAAAAATAGCAAAGAGAGATTATAAAGTAAAACGTATGATTGAACTTTGAACTCATTTTCTTTATGTTTGCCGTGAAAAATTTCAGTTGACGAGAATTCATTTTTTCCTTCTTCAGGACGTTGAACGTTCTTCTATTTCGTTTTTTATCCAAATTTATTTTGTAATCAACTTGCATAGATGTCGAACGCATGATTGAAAAATGAAAAATGAGACACACAAAATCCAAAGCACAATCAATTTCCAAAAGGGTGTTTGTACAAAAACAAAAAAAAGTGAACCCCAAGAATAATAATTATGCCACGCGCAACAACAACTCTTAAAAGTATATTCGGTACCATGAGTATGATTTTGCTTTTTAGTAGATTATGTACATTTTTGTGTGGCTGAGCACCTTATTATTTGCGCACTGTTTTTAACGCACAATGTATTTGCGATTTATCCTGTATCTACTGTAAAATAAGCACAATTTTCATCTCAATTATTTATTCAATCTGTAATTTTCCATTCAATCGAATGGAAATCAAATATACCTTCTAATTGAAACAAAAAGAGATACTTTTCATTTTCTTCATCTAACTATCAAACGAACAAATAAATGCATGAAACAGGGTCAAAAGCGAAGGAAAGATTTTTCAACGGGAATCATAGAGAAAATTATAAAACAAATCAAGCGAAATGAATGAGTAACTCTGATGTGCAGGCAATGTATCATAAAATAAGAATCGAAAGAGCAATTTGCAATCAGCGTTGGAAAATCCAAAGCGGAATGTTTTTTTGTTTGCAGAACCACAGTGTCTATGACTCGACGCAATTCGACACAAACGCGACCCCTGTCAACCCGTTGTACGCGGCTTCTCTGCAGAGTCCAGATAGCATCACTGGCTACAGTATAGACAGCCAAGAGGCGCACAACCAAACGAACGGCTATCAACAATGAGACAATTACCTTGTCACGAACAGTTCGATACGCGCGATTTAGTCCAACCAGTTTGCCGTGGCTTTTTTGTTCATCTTCTATTTGTGCTACGAGATAATCGCGCGTAGAGAACGCCCAAGAGAGGCAGGTTTGTCGTAAAACAGTGATTTTTTATTCGAGCTACGTTGCTTTCTAACTGCTGACTGCGATTCAAATCAATTTGCCAATTTGAAAGAATGTCGCAAAAAAGAAAGAAAAGACATAGAATTAAGAGGCTGTTTGATTAACATTTTGAATCGTCAATTAGAAAAATTATTATAAATTATTTTAATCGCAGATTAGTTCCAAGATCTAGTCTTCTTATTGTAAATTTACGATAGCAGCTTCGGGGGGTTGAAAGAGAGAGAAAGAGAGAGAGAGAGATATAAAACAAAGTACAACGATGAGATCTGTGTTTTTCGTTCTGTCTTAATCGAGCGGATTGATTAATTGATTTATAATTGTGTAATATACCGAATCGCGGATATGCGCTTGCCTATTTATTTTCGTAATGTGTGTGTATAGAAAAACAATGCGTACAAAACTATTTCCGCCAGTGTGAATAATTTGCGCGACTCAGAAGTAACGTTACGACATCGAACCTTTTTATTAACGATCCAAATACGTGAACCAAAAACAAAAGTAGTGACAAAAACAACGTTTGCATGTAAAACGAAGCGGCTGCGTAAAATCGATTTGAAATTTAATTGGATTTCATATTTTGACTGTGTTTTCCGGTTCATCTTCGTTGTATTCTTTTGTTATGATTTTATTGTACATGTAATGTTAATTGTACGCGATGTAATAATTTTTCGTGTCAAAAACAACTCCGTCCTCAATTTTATACAGAAATTTGAACGGAGCACAGTCCATGTCTAGAAGTAGTGTAATCCTTGTAACAAAAATAATATGATTATGAAAAATCAACGTAGAATAAAAATTTTTCTTAATTTTAAATTTTTGAGAATACCAAAAAAAATAAAAAATAATAAGATTGGTAACGATTCTAGTATTGTAACAGCGTTTGCAGTCAATTACAGTCGTTGTAAGAAAGTGAATGGTTAGTGTTTTTCTTATGGATTAATATTAATTGTATGGTGTACGGTTTCGATTTGACAATTGGAATGTAGTTTAACTCGCGCTATACGCCGTTTCACGATTTCCACGGTTACATTACCAGATGGTTGTATGTACTTTATTTATTTATATTGTAAACAAAAATATACCTTTATATGAAAACCAACAATGATGATTTGTAGTCTTTGATTTTCAAGTGTGGAGAGCTGCGCCGTAAGTGAACAATAAATAGTCAAAATACATTGTGATCAATAACGATTCAGGAATGTTATAAGTTAGATGATGTAAGCGGTACGATTTGATTGTGACTGGTCAGGGATAATCGAATGGGCACGTAATTGATTGACGAGTTGTAGTTCTTACCCTAGCGTGTATTTAATTGATACGATAACAAATAAGTTACTTGGCATTTATGGCTGCCCGGAGCTGTTCAAAAATTGCTCACATTTGAAATGTGCACATGTCAATCAAATAATAAAAACTCGTAAATGAAATAGTGCAACTTTTGAACAGCTTCCCAATCACTTCTTCTTTCACTAGGCATTCACAATACCCAGCAGGTCGAAAGTATACTTGGCATGTATTAAATACAAAGTCATTAATATTTTCCTATTTTTGCATAATAAGATCTACTTAGCAAGGATAAGATACTTTGATTTCGTAGCAAAAATTCAATTGTATAAGGTTTTGTCACTAATAACTCGGTATACTCGATGGCAGTTGTGTGTCAATACAAAAATCAATTTCACAACATGGAAAATCATGAATGACCGATAATCTTGTCAGTTTTAGATTGATATGAAAATAGCTCAATAATTAGAGTCAAGAGAGTCGAACTCGAAAAGCATGCTGAAACACAAACATTGTAATAAATTTTGTAACAATGCAAAGTAAACACAAGCTCATACGTCAAATGAACTGCTATCGTGTCGTTTGAAAACAAGTTTTACAACAACAGATCCGCTTGGTTATGGAAATAACAATGGTTATAATTTTTACAGCCGCCGGCGCGTTCTGCGAATAAATATTTATGAACGATTGAATTTTCAATAATTTGCCGCTGAAGTCGCCAGAATCGATGTTGACGTCAATGATCTTAATAACTTACAATCGAATGGAAACTGGCGTTAGATCAGCGCAGTCCGTTTGTTGTTTTTTATCGTTCGTTTTTTGCGGTTAGCGTAAACGCAGGAGATGAGCCAAAAGTTCCACAGTATACCGAGTGATTTAGATTCAATCCTGTCAAGAATTTTGATACAGACGTAAACTATTGCTAACAAAACTACAGTCGCTTCTAATGACAAAGTACACACTATATTTTATAAACAGTAATTGAAATGAAGCTAAGGATAAGATTCGTAGGTGCATGCACATGTATAATCAAATTCAAAAGCACGCACACGATTTTTTTTAAGCGTAGCGATTGTAAATATGCTCCGCGACTTTGACCAGCGCGTGGCAAAAATTTTAAATGCGATAACTCATCACACTCATTGTTTTGAGTTGAAAACAAATTGACAATATTTTCGTCCCAAGTTTTATCTTTGGTTATGACATCACGAGGACATAATACACAAGACGTAATTCCTCTTTCACTTCCCTAAAAAGAGTGACTCATTGAAAGTGACGTTGCGTCTATTTGACCACAGGATTCCACCTGGGATTAGATCAAAAATGATAATCATCAGGGCACCGTTTAAAAAATGACTCTCAAATGCAAATTCAGCCTTGTCAAACGTTATTTTTTTTGCTGGTTTCATTTACCAAATTACTCGTTCAATCAACTTTATCGTTTTTTTGATCCCTCGATTTCTAATGTTACATTCGACTATAAAGTGTCAATCAAAGCAACTCATAACATTTTCGTCCCGTTGGAAGCGCCATTAATTCGCCTGGGTGATAAAAAGTTGTCGGTCACTGGTTTGTGTTCTTTCGATTCTTACGAATTTTGTCTGACTCACTAGTTCAAAAATAGGGATTCAATCAAATTGTACACGCCGGCGAATAAAAAATCTTTTTTTTTTTTTTGATCGTTGAAAAATTATGTCTTTTGCCTCTGTATAGTTTGCACTCGCAGTGCTTTCTCTTTGAGTTAAACTCGGTCAATGATATTTTCAGCTATTAAACTGCGGACTTTTTGTGCCGGCAAATGTACCCAGTACGCTTATGTAATCGACAAATCAGGGCGATCAATTGTACAATCGCGCGATTGAACGTACGAGGAAATCATTTACTATTTTGTATGTCTTGCTTTGCCCTTTGGACACTAAGCGACGCAAACTTTTTCGTGCTTCGAGAATTTCTCGTCTCTGAACTTTTAATGTCATGAAAGGGAAAAAATGAATATTTGTTTTCTAGGCGGCCATAAGAGCCGCGGTTTTGTACAAGTGTGATGATTGTCGAGCAAAAACGAGAGTGTAACTGATGATATTGTGAGAAATAAAATAATGAACGATTTCGAGTTAAGATCCTTGTTTCATTAAACCTTCCATGATTGTTAACTTTGTCATTTTATTTAATTGAGCAAATATTTCTGCAAATCTGTCTCAGACGAAAATTTTCGTTGAGAGAATGCAAGCAAAAGAGAGCGATTGAATATTATACGACCCAAGTCAGTATTAGAGATCGAAAAAAAAAAACAATGTATAGATTGCGATCAAACATTTAATAGCTGTTCCAATTATGTAATCGCGTCTTTTTCTTATTCCTATGGTCGCACGATTTCACGAAGGAATAAATTTTCATAATTGACTGTATATTTATCATCGTTCAACGATTTGTATATAATCAATGAAACCATGCATAAGTGATTGTACTTTACTATCAGTTACATTAAATTATCACCGATCGCTTTGCGAGTTCATTACGTTTGCTGCTGAAGCTGTCGGAAAGCGATTAACTTTTGATCTTCGTTATCTTCAATGCTAATGCATTTCAAATTCTTCGCTCTTTAAAAACCATCCGAGTTTTTTCATTGCAAGTTTTTTTATCGACTTTTTTGTTTCTTTTTCTATAAAAAGTTTGTAAAGAACGGTTACACTTCAATCAACCGAGATACTGAATTTATGATGAGATGTCTCGTATCAAGATGTCAATTCAATTGCGATAAAAATGTACAATAAATCATTCCAATATTAAATAAAACATCAAAAAGTATAAATAAAACATTAACTTAATCGGGCCGATTAGTTCCATATTTATCACTCAATTGTTTACAATTATCTCAACTCGATTGGCATATTTAATGAACCGATCATTAATTAAGAAATGTCTTTTGCCGAAAATTAATGGATCTTACGATGAATCACGCGCAATCTTCTATCCGAAATCGTCTTGAAAGTGAACTCACTGTTGGTGTTATTATTTGCTCGTGAATCATCATGACAGGACCAATTTGACAGTGATAGATGCAACAATTAACATTTGCACTTTGCGCGATAAACGATTTCCGCTCGAGAAACGGCCGATTTTTTAGACGATGATTAATTGATATTAAAATGGCTTGCAGTCATATTATATAAAATCAACAATCAATCACAAACCTTTTTACAGCTTTGCACGTGGTTGAAAGGAAAGTTGCCAGTCTCTCTGCACCGATTCGTCTTGGCACGTGAGTCGTTGCAGGATCGAAGAATCTGTAAAATTGCATCTTATTTCTACATTATATTTCAAATAGATTAATTCAAAATAAATACAAGTAAAAATCGGTCGACTGTGTATACCATCGGTTTGACAAAACTCGTTCAGGATATTTTTCAAAACGACCGAGGGAATGGCAAAATTAAAATGAGGCTGCGGTCTTTCTTGCAGCGGGCATACGATATTGCAAACGACGAGGCCAAGCATTTGTCCCGTTGGCCATCGCACCACGGGTCCCCCGCTAATACCACTTTGTACGCAGCAGGTGGTTTGGAGCATGTGAGCTGAAAACTTGGCGACGCCACCACGGCTGATCGTTGGAGAGCTCGTGGAAAACGGATACCCCACCACGGCCACTGTTTCACCTGGAACAATTTCAATCAAGGCATCAGTCAATTTGACAACTGCGAATTAATCAGCCGCAACGGAATTAGAGAAAACGCTCATCTATTTGCGAAAAGTCATCGCGACGCTTTTATAAATAAACGATTTCAAGTAGAAAGTTTCCACTTGGGAACATCCTGTTTCATCATCGTGATTCCTTTATAGTCACTGCGGTTCGAATTTGCGTGATTTCAATTTTGTCATGAAGTTTGCCAACAGGTTGATTCCAACTTTCAATGATAATTGCACGGTGATTAGAAGAAACAGAGAGAGAGAACTAAAAAAAATGAGAAAAGAAACGAGGAAAATGAATAATAGAAGGATTTTTATGTCCACGCCGTACGGCTTAATGATATTGCAATTTGTTTGCAAGCCGATAATGAATTTTACTTATTTCCAACTGACCTCTTGGAAATGATTTCGTGCATCGTATCGCGTGATCTTGTATGATGCAACGAGCAATAAAAATTTACATCGCAATTTCTGTCTTGAATGACTGACTCGTAACGAAGTCTTAACGTACGTCTATTAATGTACACACGCAGCTTCTTTTTTACCCTCCCTCTCAACAAAGTGACGCAAATCGGTCTCAGTTTATCGACACGTTGCAAATCTATGAAACTTAACTTGAACTCGAACTCTTAACTTTACTAAATCCTGAAGTGCTGACTCGCGATGATTTATTTATAACATTTGCAATCGCACAGTTATACACCACAACTTAGACTGACTTGCAATTAATTTTCTGTTAATAGTCCATCAAATTCCATTCATGTTAATGTACACAAAACTGGTCGCAATTTTCTTAACCATCGTTCAAGATAATTATTTGAAATCAAGTTTTCCAGTATGAATAATTGATATTATTTTATTATTTGCAATTGTAAAACACGCTGGTAACAATGATGCACAATAATGACTCATTGTTAGTAATCAACTAGCTTGGTGTTGACAAGCAATACTGGTTCAATGTTAACGCAAACCGTTGATTGAAAGCTAGCAAGCGATTTCAATTCAATCTGAATAATAAAATTAATGGCTCATGATGAAGCAAAAAAAAGATAAAAAAAGGTTACCAAATCGGATTGAAATCGAATCAGTCTCGTGGCACTCAGTCTAAAGTCACAAATTGTGTGTCTTAATTGTTTGAACGAAGTTGACAAGTGTGCAAATCAGGACTCGATAAATCTTTTGTCTACAAAGTTAAAGCATCTTGATCTAGAATCACATTTAGTTATCACCTAAAAGACGCTTCGCATTATCTGGGTCAGAACACTTAAACCTAATCATTGGCTGGTTGAGAACACATCTATTTCTGTCGCAGGGAATGCGGAATGGCCGTTCAATTCTAATGTCCGAGTAATCACCCAGCGGAATCAATACCGATCAACTCATCAGAACAGAAGTGTGGAGATGAATAAACGAGCGACGATTAATTGTGTTTCAGTCAATCGACTCCTCCTTACCTTCGAGCACTTGGGTGCTCTCGATGACGATGTCCTTCAGCGAGAGGTCCATCTCATCTGGCTCGACCCTCAGCATGGCCACGTCAAATGCCAGTGCATCAGACGTCGCGTACACCAATCTCGCGTTGCTACTCGCAACGTTGCGACCGTCATTATCCTCCCGATACAGGACCTTGATGCAACTCTGTGCAGCCTGAAACGTTTTACGACCTCTTGACCTTGATCGTTCTCTCTTATCACACGGTTTTCATTCATTCACAACTCATTTTATAAACTTCTATTTTTGTTTAATCAACTCAATGTTCTCATCCAGACTAATCGGAAGGTTTCACTTTATCGTAAATTAAAAGTTGAATTGCGCCTCTAACAAATGATTATCGTTTTGTTACCAATTTCTTTTTCATCAGCTAAGGATCGTGTAGTCGTAACGAGTTTTGGGATCAGTTTCAATCGAGTTATATATTTAACAATTAACAGAACACAGCGCTCGTTATAACACATTGCAGTTACTGATCTGACTTGAAGATTTGATCTCTGCAATTTTACCTCTGTTACCACATGGGCGCATGTGAGAATATATCCTTTCTTCCTATTTACTATTACGCCAGTTCCCCAATTGATGCCACATTGCACAGCCACCACGCTTCTGCTTACAGAATCTAAAAACGAAAGAAAAAGCATTCATTTCTCGGAGTCAAATTTAACGATTTCCATAACGCCTGCCCCTTTCTCACCATAAAACGAGTCTGCTTCACCGACAACACTTTTGTGCAAACTTTCTACAAACTTATCTCTCTTTTTATCAGTCAATATTTGTCTCAGAGAAGGTTCCAGGCTAACGCCAAATGTGAAACATTGCGTGCTCCGAGACAGCGAGATAACGAGACCGCAGATGCACTTTCGGCTAAAAAATAATAAGAATAAAAAAAAATTTAAGAGATGATAAAAGAAAGGCCGACTGATAAGTTTCGAAAAATGCGCTTCAGTTAATTAATTTAGTCGCTATAAGATAATGGTCGTTCGATGAGATTGCGCGATGAGGTAACAAACAAAATGTGTCGTACTTTTCCTGCCAAACGTAAACAGGTGCACCTTCGGATCCCGGCATCGTAGATGCGTCGCTGATAAACAAGTTGCCCACGCTGTTGCTGATTATTCCTCGAGTCACACAGTTCAGAAAAGATGGAACACCGAATGGCGTAGATACGACTTCCGCATCTGAGCCTATTGTTGGGCAACATAGGTGCTCTTTGTAAAATGTTCGCAGAACTTTCATTGCATCTGTTGCAATTCGCCCTGGCTGCTCGTTGAGCTAAGAAACAAAAAACCATTTATAATCATAATTTTTATCTACAATTACAATGTTCATCTTTAAAAACCTACTAATTCCTAAAAACAATATGTATCAACATTATTCTAATTAATTGTCATGTTATTTTTACGTTTAAGTTTATCCGAATGAGTAAAAAAACAGCTGCGAGTTCATCACGACGTCGTTCTTCAATCGACCAATGCGCGAGTTCGTTGTTCAACGTCGCCTGGAGTTGAGAACAAGTCCAACCAAATGCGACGGAACCTTCTCTGATAACGAAACTTCCAGAATCTTTCCACAGCACTCGGAACGTCAGACAGTGTGCGAAGCTTTGTGGAACGGCGGTCAGTTTATTCGGATGGGCGTGTTTGAGAAATTCGCAGACCGGCGTGGCACGCGTGTCGGGATGCAGCACCCCGGCGTGAGTCAGAACCCAGTTATCTGCTATGATGACACCGGAACTCCCATGGGATGGAACTCCCTTTTGCCGGACGTGCGTCAACAGAACGCTCGTTGGAATCATCATCTTTGCCAGATCTGCAAGAAAAAAACCATCTTTTATTAAACCTATTTAAACCTATGTTTTCATAAATTTGGTTATTCATAAGTTATAAAAAAATTACACAAACTCTCGAAAAAAGGAAAAGTTCCATCGTGTACAGGGCGCGGGGACTTTTTTTTAGAGTACCCACTTGGTGGGGTTTTTATAACAAAAAAAAGTCGAAAAAAATCTTGACATAACCTCAAAAATTCATTTTTTGAGGTTACGTTTATTAAAAAAACTCGACTGTGAGAGCATATTTCTATGTTAAATTTTGTGCTCTTTCTCTTTCAGATGTCAAAAATTTGATTTGATGGGACATGTTGGAGAAAAAGTATATAAACATTTTTTACAAACCAAAATTCTTCAAAATTTGTATTTTTTGATGCCCAAAGTTGATGTTCCCAAAATATAAGTTATTTTGGTTGGTTCGATCAGAAGTTATGTATTTTGATATTTTGCTACAGCAGTCGATCTAAATCTCTTGTAAGAAGAAATTTTCACAAGGGTGACAAAAAGTCACCGCGTAAATTCTGCTTAGAGATTTGAACGACCGGATAGGACGGTTGACTTTGGATTTTCATTTCAAAAATTATTTATTATGAATTTGTTGATAATTTACAATTTACTCATAAACTCATTGTTAATTAATTTAATTGGTTTGTAATCTTAGTTTGGCGGGATGATGATTTCAGAATTGTAATCAAACGGTATGAAAATGACAATAAATGAGAAGGACACAATTCAATGAAACTTCGATAGACGGGTTGATTATTACGACATATTGAGAAGAAGGCATAACAGCTTATTGCGGTGCTAGATGAATCAATTTATCCGTTAAGTTTGTCCATTGAATAAAGTGCCAACGCATCGAGCGAGCGAGTAATGCGATACGTGAGAAACGATTGATCTTCTCCCAGGTTCGATTACGCGGATTATTGAAGCGCTAAAAATTTATTAATATAAACTGCATCGGTTTCCTTTTTTTTCTTATTCTATCAATTTGTTCAATTATTGTTCGAGATAATGACGATTGCAATTACTCAATATGAAAAAATACTATTTTCGAACAAACTAAAAAAAAACAATCTTATGTATTAGCCAGGTAAAAATAATTATTTTAAAAAATCTATTAAAAAAAAATTTTTCATTTCATTGAAGAAAAATTGCGTTTATGTTTTTGGTTTGAGTGAATTTGTTTGAGTCGATGCAAGATAGTGAGTGAAAATGCATGAGCGCAGTGAAACACTGACAAGTGTTTTCTTTAGCCGAGTAAAAAACGCTACTAAAGATAATCGTGACCTCATAGCGCGTCACACAATAACGTTTTGTATAATTGACGGTCTGGAACGGGTTAACGATGGGCAAGTCACAGCATCAACCGTTCCATCAACTGTGCTAACATCGCATTGCAACATTTGAATAATTATAAATAAACAAAAGTAAACACGAAGAAAGACAAAAATAAAAAAGAACCTCTTAAAACAGCAGTTCTCGATAATAGATAATGAATCATTTAAATGCAATACTTAAATACAATTTTCGCAATGTTTGATTAAATTTTATTGTTTGAAGTATAAGAAATTGCAAAGTGTCATCTGGCGACTAAAAAAAAAACTAGTATTACCGAAGACAAAAAATTGAATCAAATCAAATGATTTGAGATGGGAAGAAAATGATTTCTTTTTTTAAATTCGATTTGAATGATCCGCGGTTTTGATCTCGGTTACAGCCGGCCGTGATCGAGGGATCCACTTACGTATCGGACGCTTGCGATCACCCGGACTTTGGAATGCGTATGCTTATCGCATGCTGACATTCAGCATGCGAATATCGCATTTGCGCTTCGAGTCAGTATAGAGGCCCCGGCCTTATCCTCGTTACTGAAAAATGACGATTTATTTCTCATGCGTCTCAAGTGCGACATTGTCCAATATTGCACATACATGTAAATCCGGCGACGATCGTTGCCGGCTTTTATAAACTGGTTTATGCAATGCTTGCGATGAATACGTAACAAACGCATCGACAGATTCCAAATTTGTTTTTCCTTATCCGCGCGATATCGGGATTCGCATTTGCACTTATCTAATCGCCAGTGATTGCTCTTAGGTAATAATTATTTCATTGGCAGAAGTGCAATAACATCCCGAGTCGATCCCACCCGCCTAATCTGCCCGGGCATTTATCATTATGATTACCATATTTTTGTCAGCCCCGCGGTTTTTCCACCTCGTTTATTTTTCGCAAAATTGTTCACAAGTTTTCATCTCAAGCCATTTCTCGCTCGCTTTGAATTCCGAAAATTTTCCAAGTCCATTCTGTTATCGCAAGAGACACCAGACGACGCGGTGAAAAAGAGAGTGATCTTCCATTGGCCGAGATCATAAATTCAATTGAATTGTGCGAGTCGAGATAATTCGATTGCGTTGCAAAAACGATACAAAACGGAGCTTTGAGACTTTCCAGATGTAACTCACGAACATTAATGGCCCTGTGCAGTTGGCGACTTTGCTTTCGTTTTTGTGTATTGCTTCTTCTTCTTCTTTTTTATCATTTCAGAATCAATGAGATGAGAAGGGAATTAAAAAATGAGTGAGACAAAAAATGATGGAAGGAGAGTTCTATATGAAATAATTAAGCTGATCGAATCAAATTGTAAACAAATGAAAAAAAGGGACAATTTTTGCATTTCTGGCTTGCACTTCTCGAGGTTCGAAGAATGCATGCAAATCGTCTAGAATGTGATTCTCGCCGGGCACCGGATGATTTACAGGATACGTCCGAGGAATTTATTACGCGCGCGCTCGCGTATGCGTGGAATTCGTTCGTTTGATGATTTTTGCATTCGATAGAGGCAAATCGTGTGCAGCCGAGTTTGTGTGGCGACGCGTGTCCGGGCCGTTGGACTGGTTTTTGCTCTCGTACTGGTAGACCGCTTGGCACCTCGCTGCTTATTATTCTCGTCTAGTCGACGAGATTCGAAGAAGTCCGTTCTCTTCCGAGTACTGCCGTTCTCCAATGGCAGAACGAGGTTGAAAAAAAATCGCTTGTAGGAAAAAAAAAAAAAACGATCGGAGAAAATATTTTCTTCCCCCACCCCTCCCCCCTCTACTGCTGTTGTAAAGGTTCTGTCCATCTATGTAATATTTGTGAATTTTCTCTCATCAAAATTCATTTCAGACAATAAAATTTTATTACTAATCGCAAAGTGTACAAAGTTAAAAAAAATCTTTTTTCATTTTTTTGTCAAATCGTTCTACAAATTGAGATCCAAACGTTTGATAATAAAAACAACACTAAAGCGATTCTTCGGACCAATTTTTGGATCAAAAAACAAAAGAGATTGCATCAAATAGAAGATGATTTTTCAGATTGCAGAGTGTCAAGTAGTAAGTATCGATTGTGGTCAGCCTGCGGGTTTTTCTGGACATTTTTAAATTTGAGCGCAAAGTTAATTTTCACCTGATCGACGAACAGGAAAACGACATTGGTCTGTCTTGTCGATGAAGAATGCTCGTTTCAACGGAGACTTACATAAGAACAACAGTAGAAGGATATAATGATTTCCAACGCCTCAAACTACAATTTTCATCTCAAACGAAACAACTCGCGGCAATTACATTGGTGATTATGAATCGTGACATTTGCCGCGTGCAAATGGCAAACGATTTCAATCGAACGTTATTCGAATGCAGAAGAAAAAAAAGAAAACAACCGCCAGCGAAGACAAAAATATCAATTGACATCAGAAGATTTTCTGTGGACGCGTGATTATTCAAGTGTGCAAGGTAAAAACGAACTAATCTTGTCCGGAAATCTTTTGCGGCCGTGTGGGTATATTTAACGAACGGAAGACGAAGAGCAGGAAGCTTTGAAGGAAGAGGATCAAGTCGAGGCTGAAGCTCACATATTTTTAAAGATAAATTATTTCAGATGGCCTTGATTGTGTGATTCGATTGATATTTGCATCGTGCACGAGTCGACGGATTATTTTCTTATAAAACTTTAATCACGGTGAAGCTCTCCAGATTAATCATCAAGTTTTGGAAGGTCGTCGAGCATGAAATCAGGTTGGAGAGCACGGATCTCGAAAAACTTTTCCATCGACGGCAGCGACATTGTGGGCATCTTTTTTTTCTCGTCTGCAAAAAAAAAACGAAACAATTTTCCTCTCTCGCACTGTTTTCCAACTTTAACAAAAAATTTAAAAGAATTAAAAAAAAAAGAGGTATATAATTTGAATTTAATAAAAGAGAAGAGGATGAACTGGAGGCGATTGGTTTGCACGTGTGTGCATTGCGGAATGCGCGATAGGCTGAATTGGGAAGAATTTATTTCAACGAGGAGGCGAGTCCTTGAAGCTGGACAGGCGGAGGTGAAGGAGGAACGTGGGGCTCACGAAGAGCGAGGCAAATAAGTAAACGAGCTGTGGACAGAGGCGGGAAAAACGAAGAGAAAAAGAGCGACAAGAAAAAGTAAGAGCGCTTGCATCTGCCGCACTCTAGCTGACTAGACAGCGTGGCAGCAGAGAGTCCGAGCCAAAATGAGAGAGGCGCGCACAGCCGTGTCCTTACGTGTGGAGAACGAGTACACTCGATCATCGCCGATGACATTACTCAACATTTTTATCCGCAGATAATTGTTTTATCGCGATGTCTCGCTGTCCTTTTTTTTTTTTTTGAGCCGTTGCAAAAAAATGTGTGATTTGCGATTTAAAAGACCTCCCTTCTCTTTTTTTCGTTTAATCTCCAACGTTTCCAGATGCAGTCAAAAGTTGTAGTAAACAATTTTAAGTTTTTGTTCTGTTCTGAATTTGAATTTTCATAATTTAAAGATGATTTCAGTAACAGAGTTGAATGATAAATAAATCATAATGCAAAACACGCGTTGCGTAACAAAAAAAAAAACACATTAGAGCCCAAAAGGATAAAAGAAACATGAGGACCAATCGAATATATTGAAATTTTGAAAAAATAAAATAAACTTGCTAAACTCTGTTTCGAAAGCGTCATCTTCCTTGAAACATTAGGTGTGTCTCTAATCTCGAACATTTTTAATTCTGATAGATCTAAGACACTATCCGGTAGGAGATTAATTCACGTTAGTCTCGTTTCACGATTAGAGTGGGAAATTCGCGGAAAGGTGGCTTTTTCGGCTTACAGCATAAGTGATAACGACTCGGTTTAATGGAATAACCAGATGTTATTGCCGAAAATATCGGACCACCTATAAGCGGTGGAATATTGATGAGCTGTGATAAAACATTTGATAAAAGTGTTCGGCGATGTCGTGAATCAAAAACAGAAGATTTCAATTCGACAGCACCGATTTCTTTTGTGGCCGTTTTCACTTCGGCTGAATTGGGAACAAAAAGTCTATCGCTTGTTTCTCGAATGTTCAAAGTAAATCATTCAAACTTATAATTTTAACAATAAAAGATTTTTTTTTTTTTTTCAATTTATAATTTTGAAAAATTGAAAAATTGTTCACATTTCGCGTAAATGAAAGTTCTTTTTTCTTGTCGAATGATTTATCGTGATAGGTAACAAAACGTTGTATGGCAGTTTGCCAACGGTTTGAGGAAAAGCAACCTTTTTAGGTGAATTGAATTCGTGATGCGATCGCGATAATAGTATCAATTACTTATCTGACTAAAAACTGATGTTGTTGTCACATCAATTTCAAAATGTTACAAAAATATTCCAAGCGGATGGAAAAACTAATGATTTGTTTAAACCTTTTCCATAAATTTAAATCTTTATTTTGTAATAATATTTTTGTTTCTGATAATAAATAAATTTGGTTTACAAATTTTGTTGAGCGTAAATTTCTTAAAATGTTCTCGTGTTTCAGTTTATAAAAAAAATCAGTTTTCATTTTTAGACGACTTTCTGCACAAGCCAGACATATATTTTTGATTCAACGACGTCAAAAGCAATTTGGCATCACGATTGCTATGAACTAAAATCGTTTCTCAAATTGGGAACGCCACTTTTGTCAGAAAATAAGTTACACGTGTCCACGAACTTGTGAAAACCAGCCGTTCTAATATTACTTGATATTAATTCACGTCGGACAATGGGACCTAAACTAACGTCGAACATAAATGAAAAGGGTGTATAATAATAAATTAGCATACAAAACTGTTGACAAGATGAAAATTGTTCTCACAATGTTGTGATCAATAAAGTTTACTTCGAGTAGGACGAAGGCTAATCAAAGATATGTTTGATTCGCATATGAATTGAATAATGAAACCCTTCGTAAGATTAAAGGGAATTTGCTTAACTAAAATAAACTGGTGCGTTGCTGATCTGGAACGCAATTTTTCCACTCTAGTTGAAAATAAATTTCTTTCAGAGAAATTTATTTTCCACGACTTCGTGGAAGAACGAAAGTATTTGCCACAATGGCGAGGGGAAAAAAACCCCCGTCAATTTCAAACCATACTTTCTATGGCGAAAAAAAAATAATAGATCCAGGCATAACGTAAATAAATATTTTCAATTCCTTCATTTGTGGCAAAAAAATAATCTTGACGCAAATGAGAAAAACAGGCTTGTAAATTCAAATGCTCCGTTTTTTTTATTGTCGTCACTTTTTATTAGATCCTTTTTGCCTGCGAATTTGCGGCAACAAAAAAGACACACAAAACATACATGTTGAAAGGTATAAACATTCAGAAAGATCAGGCAAAAAAAACGCGTCGTTGTGCGTCAAACGGCAGCATTTGAAAAGCAGTCACGATTTCACACCGAAATTTCCAGATATCTGCAGCGACCAGGATATGACGCCGTTCTTGATAAGTTTTCTGCTCGTGTATACGCGGGTGCAACTTATTAATTCAACGTTCACATTACAAATGAGCCTTTCCAATTCTCTCCGCGTTTCTATTGCGCGCCTGCTCTACGAAGACACACCTGAACATTCACTCAAACGTTATGCCAAAGTGACTCACAACTATATACTTCAAAAAACTTCCACTCCCAGGAAATAAGAAACATAAATAACATTTATGCCACATATATGTTTCGACGAACATACTACCTTCCTCATAGTAACAGTTAGGGTAATTGTGACATCCTAGGGTAAATGTAACAACATCAAATAACTCAATGATTTATTATATTTTGTTTCTGTTTTGCGGTTGGTATATATAATTTTGTTGACCTCTTCAATCCGAGATGCATTATCGTTCAAAAAAAAAAAAAAAAATTAGTACGCATAAAAACGTTTGCTTCTCACGTTTGAATGGTGATAGTAAAAAATGTGGAGCAAAATAAAAAAAATGTATGTAAAAATGTATGTAAGTAAACAAAAAAGAGAGAAAAAAAATGTGAAACAAGCTCTAAGCTGTGATCTTTTCCGACCAGAGAACAGCGGCTACTTATTACGAAGATTGCAGACTATATTTGTGCTCATCCTACTCAGTGTTACAATTAGACCGTATGGGGTACGTAGGTAGAATACACACGAGATATATTTTGCTTAACGATAAAGAGAGATCGAGAAAAAGGATGTTGAAGGGGCGACATCTTTGAGACGATCTGAACGGGGTGGTATATTAGACGCCGAACGTCGCGACACCCTCATCATAAACTCATACGACGTGCAAGTGACCAACAATATTTTTTCGAGCTTTGAACGAGGTGAGTTTACTTTTTTTTTCTCTCTTATTCTTAACTACCCAATGCGTAATTAAAAGCGATTAATTAAAAACGTGATATGCAAACAAATCGCGTTTGACGGATTGCTAATACTGCTGTCGTTAATGTTCGTATCAAATTGAATTTTTATTAACACTTAATCAATTCGTGTATGATAATTAGGACAATTTATTTACGACCTGCGGTCGGAAAATGATTTAATGACAGTTTCATAAGCGCTTCACTCAATTACGAGTTGCAAATTAATTTCCCACTGATCAACTTTTCTTCAAGCTTTTTTTTTCGCTCAATTTATTATTCCGTATCAAATTCTCGATCGTTCGATTATTTTGTTTAACTCCTGAAACTTATAAAAAAAAACCGAGAATTCAAAATTACATATACAACTTGGAATTGTTTTTTTTTTTTTTTTCTTTTAATTCGAGTTCAAATGGAAAAGAATTATGATTGATTTGCGAATTGTAATATTACGAAACATGGAAATTCCACGCCATCAATTAAATATGACAGTTGTGGGGAGGTTTCCAGCTCGCTTAAAATCGTAGGCTGCAGGTTGTGTGTGGAAAAGCGATTTGTTTGGCATTCCGTGAAACCAATTCGCGTAATTGGTCGAAGACGGGCGAACCGTGAAACAAACAGCTAGGTCATTGGATGACGATTGGTTTGCACACGATGACGTGTCACAAGCTAAAGTGCACGAGTCTTGTGGAAGTGGAAGTAATGGGCGAGCAAACAAGAATACTTCAAGAATGCGTTCAGCTGTCTACGCGCGGACCCTTCGAGAGTAATTACCTGATCATTCCAATTCAATTAGATTAAATGCTTTCACCAAAACATTAACTGCACTTCTCATTTTTTTGTTTGCTTTTTTTTCCACTACTAAAAACAAAACTACAATCCCAAGTGAAAAACACATATTTCACACACCATTTTCACATATAAATCATGAGTAAAATTTAAAACTAAAAAAACAATTTCATCAATTTACAACTTGGTATAAATAAACCTAAGATTTGATGAATGCACATCTTATAAATTAACCTTAGGACAAGAGTCTGGCAATTTTTTGAATAAAAATGATCTATTTTAATTAATTGGAATTGCGATGGTATTACATTGAATATAAAATTCCACGATTAAACACTGTGAGTTCTATAAATAAAATTGAGACAATACTTTTCAGAGATGACTAAAAATCGGTTCACTTACAGCGACAACTGAGACATAAGTATAACGACTGGTGTATTATGTGACACATTACATGACACACGATATCCAATTGACTATGCACTGAACGACAAAAAAATGCGGACAAGAAAGATCAATTGTCTCGTACGTAAGATCGGTCAGCGTTGCATGGCAATTATTTTGCGCTCGCTTGATTCGTGGAATGAATTCTTTTATGACAAAAATTGCACAACCCGCGACTGGCTCTGATTGTAGAAAAATCCCACGGTGCATATCCATCAGAGAGTCTGATGAGTTTTCACTTTGCATCAAGATGAGACGTATATCGAGCACGCATCAGACTGACGAAATGAACATTTGCATAATTATAAGTTGCGCCCTGGTTTCTCGTGAATCAACTAAATTATGCAACTTTATACAAGACGGCAATTTAAATCGATACCAAAAACTTGCAATCTATCAATCAAGTTGCTGCTTTTTCTTCAAAACCTACCGATTTTATTGACATTTATATAAGAAACATGTATGTCAAATATATGCTTCCACATATGTGGCATAAATGCGACGAATGATCTTTTACAACCTTGACCTTGATTTTCAAAGATAAAAAGAGCACCTCTATGAAACTACAGAAAAATTCATTCATAAACGGCTGGACACGTGTCGCGGTCGCATGAGTTGCACGATTTTTCGCGGCGCAAAAAGGTTTAATCGAAATTGTAGTTTTTCAATCCCTTTTCAAGGAAGGAGGTTAATAGAGAGGTTCCGAGGTGTCAATTGGTTTCATAAAATGATCAACAATTGCTTCGAGTATCAGTTTTGAATTAAATGCGAGAATCGATGACGTTATATTATTTTTCTCGAGCTTCTCATTTATCAATTATGCTTATGTGGATAAATGTGACAGTGGGGTACTGAATGTCAACATTCGATACAAAAGCATAAGTTTTTTTTGATATTAAACAATATTTATGATGAAATTTATATGATTAAGCAAAATAGTCGGTAAGGCGATTACGATTTGACAGAGATGAATCAAACGCGGTAGAGAATATCGGGATAAAATCAAGAGATTATGTTCATAAAAGTTAATCCATAAAAAATATTGATTTTCTTTAGGAAAATATTGAAGGTTAGAAACTCTTTTCAAGATGATTAATCAGATGCGTTTTATTGCCCATGATACGTGATTTCCTCTTTCAATTACAATCAAAACGACCTTTCTTTTGTGTTTATTTGCTAAGAACGGTTCATCAAAAAAGAAATAAAAAAAATATTGAAAAGTTATTGAAAGCTTTCCATCATGGAATAAAAAACTTGAACGAATAAAAGAGGTGCGATTTGTTTAGCGATATGCTTTCCTTTCTGAGAAAATCGTTAATGCCGAGATTGGCGAAATATACTCAAAAATTTTTGGAATTATCTCGGGACCCTTCAAGTGTGCTTCAATTATATCGGACACTCACGAAGAGCGAGCCTTTGTCGGTGCCAATCACTCGCCAAGACCAAAAATGGTCCATTAATATTTATGAAGTCTGAAACACACACGCTTTTATGTGTCTCCTTATCGGCGGCAAAAGTACAGATCAGCATTTGAAACGTCATTCACGCGGCGTGTCTTTTGAGCTACTATAAAAATGATACTGGTTCTCATCTTAAAAGAAAAAAAAATAAAATAAAACAAACAAACAAAAATCACCATGTAATTACATAAAGAAGGAATAAATCGACACTTTCTTTTGTGACTAATAATCCGGTTTACGTGTTCGATAAAATAATTGAATTTTCATTCTGTTCTCAACCATAAGTTGCGATTATGTCACGTATACGCGAGTGCAACCTAATTCGGAAGACAATTTCAGTGTCAAAGTCGATCCACTTTATGACGCATACATTTTTTCGCTACCACGTTATATTACAACAGGAATGAAAATCATTTCTTACACTTGTACAAGTCCAATCGTCCATCTTGGAAACTTTGTATTTTCATTATTAAATTCAAAAGCATTGCAATTAATCCACGTGTCGTTATTTGATTTTTCGTTTATTCATCGGTGTTATTTAGCTTTCATTGATTTATTTTGTTCATTCTGCCAAGATGAAATGCAGATTTAAATTTAAATTTGATGGTTGAGATAAAAAAGAAAAAGAAACCTATCCAGTTTAATAAATTCAGTACGACACGTGTAGTCGATGGTTCGTCGTTTATGGAAAAAGGCTGGTTAGCGGAAGTCGAGTCCATTGGCAATGTCAGTTAATAGTTAGCGAACGCGGCGGCCACTGATCCAGAAAACAATCCCGAGAATTCGTTACGGAACTCGAAGGCGAGCTACTTTCCGTTCTCAGGGAGGCTGCGGTTTATTTATAGCGCCTTCGCCGCGGCTCAAAAGGAAATTCACTTGGGGGATCTTTTGCTTACATAGTACACACTCCTTCTCGCGGCCAATTTACGACCCGATAAACGCAATTGCCATTTCTACCTTGCCAATAAATTTTACAGCATCAATTAACCGAATCCCAGATTACTGATCGATTTGGCAATTGATCTTTTGTATCAATTATGATCATGATTGTTTTATTTGTTTCATTTGCATCTCTATCGAAAGCTCACCTTCAACCTTTGTAATGAACCTGCAAGATCCTTAACATCGGATCAATCTTGGAAGCGATAACATTATCTTCGATCTCTGTTACGTCTTTATTGAATATCGAAAGAAAAAGAATTGACAATCAAGATTTAAAATCGATAACAAAATCTCAACGGACGAAAATAAAAGCAACTGAAAACGATGACTGAAGATAAATCTGATCTGTTGCATTTTCGCGGTCATTGCTGAATTTCAGAGCTGATAAATCGAGCGGGGAATCAAGACCGGAAACCTGTGGTGTGTTTAGGGTTAAAAGGGTTAAACATGAGAAACTTATCAGGGCGTTTTTCTTCCACTCCGAAGAGTCGTGCGATCGAATTTATCAAGTTCATGGAATTCCGGATTCGAATGTTAACGTTTGGACGAATGAAAGGATGCGATAAGATATCCGGTCTTCATTTATCTGTTTCTTATAACAGCGACATTTTACGAACCATGCTCACCAATAGTATGCATACAAAAGTTCGACGTACAAGATTTATGTAAGTGCAATTCATTGCGTTCGTTTTACATCAATTGCTTCCGTATGAGTTGAGCACGGGGGAAAAATTTTCAGACGATCAATTAGTAATTACAAGTCGAACAGATGTAAGCAGCATTCGTTGGGTTACTTTCTACTTCTTATCTCGTTTGTATCTCTGTATTTTAGCTCTTGTGAACTCTATAAATCTTTCTTTATATGGAAAGGTCTTGGAAAAAAAGTGATCTTACATTTTATATTTTGCCTACGTGCGTAGAATCAGCTCAGCAACAACTTTTTCTCGCTACTAATCAAATATCAACTATTTTTATAATCGAAAAAGACTCGAAATCTCCTAATAGATCAACACCAATTCCCTTGTTACATCTCTCTCTCTCTCTCTCTCTCTCTCTCTCTCTCTCTCTCTCTCTCTCTCTCTCTCTGTCTCTCTCTCTCTCTGTCTCTCTCTCATTAGTTTAAAAATGCCAAACCAAATAATGTGGCAGCATTTTTATATTCTCTTCAAAGAAAAATAAAATTTGTTTTCAAGATGAACAATAGGATCAATTGGCTTAGCAACGTTAATCTTTGTTACCAAAAGAAACTCTGATAAAGCAATGTCTTCAGAGCGATCAGAGGCTGGGCGTGAATTTGTATGAGTGTAAGCACGCGGAGGGTCTTTTAAGCGTCGTCTACATACGCACCTATATGCTTAACACTAACACACACATGCACACGCACACACACACAATCACGCACGGCATCTCTCTCGACACACACGTCGCACATGCGTGAAGAGAACCGCGCGTACGAGGGCAAACCCTACGAGCGTCCGCTCTCGTGTGTGATCTTCTGACCGCACGCTACAACCCATTCTAGTGCGGCAAACTTGTGCGCCAGTATGTAGTCCGCTTGCGCGCTACAAATGACTCCGATTTTTCGGCACGATAATATACCCCACGATCGGAGTGCGCGCGCTTCGCAAATCTTACGTCGCAAATTTACACGACGAGCTGTGTAAAGTTACAATTGCAAACAAGAAAGCGGACGAAACAAAATTATAGATAGACAATTTTTCCAAAAGGTTCGCGGCAAGATTTTGAAATTTTTTTTTTTTTTTTTTTGTGGGAGGGTGGACGGGACCGAAGGGAGGGGGGCGGGAAAGAAAAAGGGAGCTTTCCGCGGTGCGGGAGGAAAAGGGACGGGAAGGTGTCAGCACGCTCGTGGCCGTGCGATCGGAAATAATAGCGTGAGAAAACGGACTACAGTCGGTGTGGAGCGCGTCGACGGATATAGACGCTATTAACACATCAACGCGCGCCAGTCCCCGATACGAAAGTTCTTGATCGTTGTATTATATATGAGTGTGTGAAAAATCAAACCTCTCTGGATGAGAGAGACGGTTTCAGACGTTCGTTTGCTTTTCGTTTTGGATCGTTTGTTCATTTCCTCTGGGTTTACAATTGGCGCAATTATGCCGCGATCGGTCAGCGCCGATTGATCCCCGACAATGGAGGCGCCCGATCGGCTGATCCAACTCGCTAAACGTCGCCGCGCCAAGTTCATGATTTGCTACGAGAGTTTCGAGAGTGAAAACGGCTGAGTGCTTTTGCAGTTACGAGAAGGTGAAGTGAAAGAATCACGTAACGAAGACGTGGGAACTGTTTCGAATGGGAGCGCTGCTAAGCGGCAGACGATTCTTTGTTTGCCCGCTAGCGAGATTAGCGACTTTGCGTCGGAAGGTGAGTACGTGCGGAAGTCCACTCGACGACTTTTGATAACACACTCAAAAAACACGCCAAACATCTATTAATCTCACTTTTCAACTCACGCAAACACAAAGATTAAGAATCTCCTCGGTTTATGTACTCTCGTTGGCTGATATAAAATGTACTTTTACAAATTTCTTTCTTTTATTTCTTTTTTTAATTATTTCTTTTTGAAATTTTTACTTGACTTACAATGTTTTGATGACGAATCCATTTAGTCTGTTATTTCTTCAATTTATTTCTATTCATTTTTATTTTTTTATTTTTTTTTTTTTTTATTAATTTTCCAATTTGTACCAATTCGTTGAGTATCAATGATTTGATAAATAAAATCAATTGCAGTGGCAAATTCCTACCAATGAAGAATCACAAATGTCTCGGGGAAAATCGTTCGAGCAACAAGTGGTTCGCTTCGGTCATTCACTGCTAAATTGGAATACTCAGTGCACGCCAATCTCAAAGCACATTCTAACAATTTCACTGTATTATTTATATACGATTCATCAAACTAATGGAAGAAACAAAACATCCACTTATCATTTTTCATATTTATTAATAAAGTTTTCATTTAGGCTTAAATTGTTGGTGCGAAATTGATGTGATGTGAAATTTTTGTATAATATTAACAGTGGATTCAATGAAAAAAAGGAAGCTCGCCAGAATTATTTTGAAAAGTCTTGATGAAAAATGTTCGACCCTCAAAGAACTAAAAACAGTTGTTTGTCAAAGTCAATAAGTGTTCATCCTTCGAGAGAAAAAAAAAAAAATTCGAAAAATAGCGGAAACAAAACAGAGTCGAAACGAAATTAATGAATCTCGCCAGAATCTACACGTCCTTGTACGAGTTCTTATGAATGATCTCTGAAAATAAAGAGCCGAGTTGACAATTTAAACGCCGCCAAAATTAACTCATATTTTATTCATAGCCAATCCCCGTGTACCCCGTACGTGTGTGCGATCGGTAAAAGTATTGTTTCTAAGAGCGATCTCCGTTTTAATTAAATTGCGTCTTGCGTATATAAATATACGATTAATTCAAATTTGGGTTTAAAAATAATTGCAAACTACGATGAAGAGGCAAAAAATTCCGCTAATAAATAATATAAACTTTTCGCATGTGTGAGTGTGTATGTTTTTTTTTTTTTTTTTCTTAAATCGGCCGAAACTGGGCGAGAAAAAAAAATTAACATTAACGTAATTAATTGTTCCGGGGATAATAGTGCATGCAAATCTGCCGAATTATATAAATCGATGACTCATTCGACAAAAGCGGTCTAAATAATGTACGAATTTCTAAATGTTTTCCGAATATTACATAAAGTAGCATTCATTTCAACTTTTCTAAATAGTTTTGAAACTCAACGGATAAAAGAGAGAAAAATTCATGTTGAATTATAACACACTGACAAATTTGTTTCATTTGATTTTTTACGTTTCAATTTTTTTTTCTCGTTTGTATTTTTTAATAGAACGTTTGAGAAAAAATGACATTTTTTGAGATGCAAATATTCCTTGTTTATTACCAAAGTACATTTGTACGCTAAGCCGGAAATTTTTTATCAATCACGCCTGGCTATAAAATGATATGGGCGCGTAAGAAAAGTACCCGCTTGCTTAAAACAGCACATTGTAATTAAACAAAATTACGATTTCACTGTCGAACAAGTTTACAACTTGTCTATTTCTAGCCCGCACGATATTTGTAATGAACGAAAGGGAAAATTTTTGATCTCAAAACAGCAATGCATAATATTTACAATTTAGAATCAAAATTGGAGCAGCGATAATGATCGAAAACAAACGAAGAGGAAAAGCATCAGATCCAGTAAAAAATCATAAAAATGTTTGATCGACGATTAGATTCTGTGGATTTGTGCAAGATAAATTTGATAAGTTTGAGAAAGTTCGTTTTGCGACTCTGTTTTTAGGAGGTTCGATGAACTTTTTTTTTTCGACTGAAAGAACATAATTATGCACATCGTTACGGTTATCTTGTTTGTAAACAGTTTATGCCATTTCGGAGCGACCATTTTTTTGTCAGGCTTTTACGGGATTAAAAATTGAACGTTTAATCGATTACGAAAAGCCTGGCCAATGTGATCGATTAAAGTATATTTGTGCGAAATATCGTCAGCAATTTGGTAATCTATTTATAGACACTTGAGAAAAAAAAGATGTATTTACGCAAACCGTCAGATCGTAAACTGTTTTTTATATCGATTCTCAGCAAACATTACCTGCTTTTTTTCGTGTTATTTTTATATACTTTTGGACCGAACAAAAATCTTTCATTATAAAAAAAAGATTAGTTCTTTTTCTTCGGTAGTCAAAATATGTCGATCAAATTTACACATTATCTAATCGTTTGTTCAATGTGTAAATAAAAAATTGTCCGACACTTGGAATCGGATTTTGGCACGTTGCCAATAAACAAATTTGAACTTGTTGAATGGCCATCAATTTTCACTCATTTATCACGAGAGTTTTTTTTAAGCTGAACATAAAAAAAACGTTTTTAAAACGCTGACAAATATGAGTGACTAAAAAAAGTGTATATATATCAATCAAGATCCTTTGATGCGGTTGAAAAAAAAAAAGAATTCAGAATGTTATTCTGGTCCCAACTTGGAGGAACGAATTTGACGAAATTAAGAAAAAAAGACAAAAGTACAAAATTTGATTGTTTTTTTTTTTTTTTTTTTTTTTTTTTTTTTTTTTTTTTTTTTTTTTTTTTTTTTTTTTTTTTTTTTTTTTTTTTTTTTTTTTTTTTTT